>JAPFFP010000089.1:8943976-8963033 GCA_026153255.1 Solanum medicagineum | reverse complement strand
TGTCTTAGATCTGATAATGGTGGCGAATATGACAAGTCAGAATTTAAGGCACTCTGTGCAGCTGAGGGAATCAGAATGTTGAGAACAGTTCCCAGGAAGGCGAGGCAGAATGGAGTTGCTGAGAGAATGAACAGAACATTGAATGAGCGTGTACGGAGCATGAGGACACATTCTGGAATGCCAAAGAGGTTTTGGGCAGATGCTGTAAACACGGCTGCGTATTTGATCAATAGAGGACCATCAGTTCCTCTGGGGTTCAAGATTCCAGAAGAAGTATGGATGGGAAAAGAACTCAGGTATTCTCACTTGAGGACTTGTGGATGCACGGCTTACGTTCATGTTGATCCGGAGAAGAGAGACAAGCTTGATGCGAAGGCGGTGAAGTGCTACTTCATAGGCTATGTTTCTGATATGTTTGGTTACAGATTTTGGGATGATAAAAACAGAAAAATTCTAAGGCATTGTGACATAACATTTGATGAGAACGTCTTGTACAAGGACAAGGATACGTCGAGTTCAGAGAATGCAAAGCAAGTGGGAGTTGAGGTTGAGTTGCAGAGAAGTCAGCCTAACAATGTTGCCACTGAAACTCAAGAAACTCCAGAGACGATTGTTGAAGAGCCTGAGGCAGAATCAGTAATACCAAAGCAGACGTTGAGGAGATCATCCAAAACCATCAGGGCACCAGATAGGTATTCACCTTCATTACATTATTTGTTGCTAACTAATGAAGGAGAACCAGAATCTTTTGATAAGGCCTTACAGGTAGAGGATTCAATCAAGTGGGAGCAAGCCATGGATGATGAGATGACTTTACTTGAGAAGAACAACACGTGGGTGTTGAATGAATTGCCTGAAGGGAAGAGAGCTTTGTTGAACAAATGGGTGTTTAGAATCAAAACTGACTCAGATGGAAAAAGGAGGTTCAAGGCCCGACTGGTGGTTAAGGGATATTCACAATGTAAAGGTATTGATTATGATGAAATATTTTCTCTTGTTGTGAAATTAACTGCCATCAGAATCCTTTTGAGTATTGTTGCATCGGAGAATTTGCATCTTGAGCAAATGGATGTAAAAACGGCATTCTTACATGGAGATTTGGATAAAGAAATCTATATGCAACAACTTGAAGGATTTGCAGTTCCAGGCAAGGAACACATGGTGTGCAAGCTCACCAGGAGCTTGTATGGGCTGAAGCAAGTACCTCGACAGTGGTATATGAAGTTCCACTTCTTCATGAGCAAGCATGGTTTTCACAGGACTGAAAAGGATCAGTGTTGTTACTTTAAGAAATACACTGACTCTTATGTATTTCTACTTTTGTATGCGGATGACATGTTGATTGCAGAACCAAATATGAAGGAGATAAACTCTCTGAAGCCAACCCTATCGTTAGAGTTTAAGATGAAAGAGTTAGGTGCAGCGAAGCAGATTCTTGGGATGAGGATTTCTCAAGATAGATCAGTCGGCACCTTAAATCTGTCCTAAGACTAGTATATTGAGAAGGTGTTGTCTAGATTTCGGATGAATGATGCTAAACCCAAGACTACTCCTTTGGCAAATCATTTAAAATTATCAAAGGAGAAGTCACCAAAGACAACTGAGGAGCGTGAACACATGGCACAAGTTCCATATGCTTCTGCAGTTGGGAGCTTGATGTATGCTATGGTCTGCACTAGACCTGATATAGCACATGCAGTGGGAGTTGTTAGCAGGTTCATGGCAAATCCGGGAGAAGAGCATTGGAAAGCTGTGAAGTGGCTTCTGAGATACTTGAAAGGTACATCCAATACTTCAGTTTGTTATGGTAGTGGCAAGGTAATCCTACAGGGTTTTGTGGATGCTGATCTGAGTGGAGATGCGGATTCGAGCAAGAGCACATCTGGGTACATCTACACTATAGATGGAACAGCGGTTAGCTGGATGTTTAAGCTTCAAAAGTGTGTTGCCCTTTCGCCGACTGAGGCTGAGTACATAGCAATAGCTGAAGCTGGGAAAGAAATGATATGGCCGGTGGATTATTTGGAAGAATGAGGCAGGAAGCAGCGCGATAAAATTCTTTATACAGATAGTCAGAGTGCCATACAATTGGTGAAAAATCCAGTATATCATTCGAAGACGAAGCACAACTGAAGACGGTACCATTTCATTCGGAGGTCAGTTGAAGATGGTGACATGTGTTTGGAAAAGATAGAAGGTGCAAAGAATCTAGCAGACATGTTGACCAAGTGTGTTGGTGTTGAAAAACTGAGGTTGTGCAAAACCTCGGTTGGTCTTCTGTAGGTTGTACAGAAGAAAGTGTTGCGATGGGGTGAAGATATTGATGATAGAGGAAATTTTTTGGAATACATTTACTGTTTTGGAGGCCGAGTAGATCAGTCTCCAAGTGGGAGAATTGTTAGGTTGTGCAGCCTGATATTATATCCGGGTACTGTAGCAACACTGTAGCAGTACCGTTGCAGCACTGTAGCAGCACCGTTGAAGCACTGTAGCAACGGCTACGGGGGTACTGTAGCAACGACACTTTCACTGTAGCAACGGTCCTAAAAACCTTGTACAAATAGGCTAGTCATTTGTTATGGTAAGACATCCCAAAATCCACAATTGTAAAGCATTCCCAAATATTCTCCGTGTATAAAAGTATTCTGTGTAATTGTCCGGATATATCATTAATATATATATCCTATCGCCATGGAGTTTACCCATTGGACGTTACCACGAAAATTCTTCTTCTTCTTCTTAGAACTTCATATCGTATTTCCTAACATATATTACTTTTTAAATTTATATGTATTAGTCTAAATAAATTGTAAAATCTCAAACTTGTTTCAATTGATGTTGATGTGAAATAATAATTAAAAAAAAAAGACAATAATGAATCGAGAACGCATGAAAAAATTTAAATTCAAAATTCGAGGCAAAAATATATAATACAAACACTTTTCAAAAAGTAGTAAAATGTAACAAAATGTGTACATAATACCTTTTTTGGTGTGTATTAAATTTAATTGTTTTCAGACTAAGTTAATTTATAATAACAAATAGCAGGAAAAAACATCCATGATATACATTACACAAAAAAAGTACTTTTATTATGATTTCAATAACAAAATTCAAATTTTATATTTCTAAATTCTGTATTATTTAATTAAAATTAAGACACATAAAAATAAGACATCTCATATTAAAAAACAAGGAAAAAACAAAAAAGAAAAAAATATAAAATACATTTAGTAGCCGCCTGTGGGCTCATTATAATACATCAAATAATTCTTCCCTCCAAATATTTAAATAATTTATACATTTGCCTTTATTGTTTTATTCATTTCAATTATTTTTTTTTTTATATATACATTAGGAAAGAAACTTCCAAATTCAAAGAACAGAAAGTCAAACAAGGTGTCCATTTTACTTTTCCTAATAAAATAAAAAATTCACACATTTTTTTCCTCCACCTTTTCTTGGAATATAGTAATCACTATTATATTTACCACTACCCTTTAATCAATCAATCAATCAATTTAAATAATATTTTATTTAATGTGGAAATTAAAAAAAAAATTATTTAAGTAGTAACATTATTTAAATATTTTGAAATAATAATGTATCCAATAGCCGCCTATTTTGAGTTTTGTTACTATATAAATCCTTTGCTTCAAGTCTTTTTTTGTCACAAACTATTTAATTCTTTTGTGTGTATCTAAATATTGTACGTCCATATGAAAAAGTTTTAACGAATTCAGGCCCCTCGGGCGTTGGAAAAAATATAACACGTTGTGCTTAGATTTGACAAGAACTACAAGGAAAACGTACAAAAAAGGGAAGAGATTAGTCTTTTGATCGATCGAGTGAGTGAACGTTTGATCGTTAGAAGATGGAGCCAGCGAATCTGAATAGTATGAGAGGGAGTAGTATGAGAGGAAGTATGAGGGGAAGTATGAGAGGTAGTTTAAGGGCAAGTACAAGTAATTCAATATGGAGAAACAATGGTGTTGAAGCATTTTCGCGATCAACGAGAGATGAAGATGATGAAGAAGCACTTAAATGGGCTGCATTAGAAAAATTGCCAACGTTCGATCGATTGAGGAAAGGTTTGTTGTTTGGATCACAAGGTGCAGCTAATGAGATTGATGTAAATGATCTTGGATTTCAAGAAAGGAAGAGTTTACTTGAGAGGCTTGTGAAAGTTGCTGATGAAGATAATGAGAAGTTCTTGATGAAACTCAAGAATAGAATTGATAGGTAAAGTGAAAACAAACTTTCCATTTATAGTTTTTTTTTCTTGTTTTCCGCCGAGTGTTCGGTGCTCATTTTGGAGCCCGACTATTCCGGATTCGTGCTGAGTAAGGCACCATTCAGGGGGAAGCACTCCTATCAAGATGTTTCCATACTCACGTCTCGAATATGAGACATCTGGTTAAGGAAAACAACTCTATCTATTGCACCACATCCTTTGGTGATGGTAAGAGTTGTGGTTGTTAGAAGAGGAGCTAAGATTCTAAATTTATATAAATTATTCAAACAAAGATAGGGTCTAGATCAAAGTTAAGTAGACATGCTTGTAGCTCCACTCTCGATCATATGATCAGGGGTCACGGGTTAAAGTCGGAAAAAAGATCTCTTATAGAAACACAAGGTAAAAGTACATATAATAGAGTCAACTAGTGAATACCAAACTCAATCATAGAAGGTTTATACAGTTTAAGTCGTGAAAACAGTCTCTTTTTGCAGAGATGTAAGTAAGACTTAATACAATAGATCCAACATGGTCTAGTCTTGGCTAGATACAGGCATAGCGACAACTTAAGTGAATCGGAATTTTACTTTTTTCCTTTTTCTTACTATGAGTAAAGTTTCTTTTTTTCCCTATTTTTACTTGATTGATATTTTACCTTTTTTAATCTTTTCTTTTTACAGAGTTGGGATTGATTTGCCAACAATAGAAGTGAGATATGAGCATCTAAACATTGAAGCAGATGCATATGTAGGAAGCAGAGCTTTGCCCACTTTTATGAACTTCATGACCAATTTTGTTGAGGTAAAAAAACAAAAATATGAATGAAAATCTATGTTGCTCGGACTCTTCAAAAGAGTCGACGGGTGCATGTCAGATTCACCAAAAGTAGCATATTTTCGGAGAATCTGACACAGGTGCGACACTGAAAGTGTGAAGAGTCCGCGCAACTTAGATGAAAATGTAAACATTTTAGTACTTCTAATTCTTTTGATTTGAAACTAATTTTTTTGTTTAATCTTTTTTGTTGCAAAGACATTATTGAATTCACTTCACATCCTTCCAAGTAAAAAGAGGCAAATTACAATTCTCAAAGATGTAAGTGGGATGATTAAGCCTTGTAGAATGACTCTACTTTTGGGACCTCCAAGTTCTGGAAAAACTACTTTGTTATTAGCATTGGCTGGAAAACTTGATCCTGCTTTAAAGGTGAGAATTTTTTTCAACAAAATATTAAATTTTTTCGAAATGAGATGGAAAAAACATACTAAAGTTTTCGACTTTTTGTGTGAAATCAGGTTACTGGTAAGGTGACTTATAATGGACATGAACTAAATGAATTTGTGCCACAAAGAACAGCTGTTTATATCAGTCAACATGACTTGCATATTGGAGAAATGACTGTTAGGGAAACTTTGGAATTTTCTGCAAGATGCCAAGGAGTTGGCTCTAGATTTGGTTAGTATTTTCTTATACTCGTTTCGTTTTAATTTGTTTGGTTGGTTTTGACATGGTACGGAGACGTAGAAGGTATCAGAATATCCTTTAATCTTATGATTTTTAAATATGTTACGCGGAAAGTTAAAATGAAAGTAAATAAGCAAATTGAAACGGAGGAGTATCTGTTTTTTTTAGTCAAAACATATAAATATTCGTTTATTAAGTTATGTTTTGCGTAAAATTTGTATAGAGATGTTGGCTGAACTGTCGAGAAGAGAGAAAGCAGCTAATATCAAACCAGATCCTGATATTGATATCTACATGAAGGTAAGCCAATACAATCGAATATTAGGGACTTGAATTTACCTTATCTTTGTTGTCATGGCGATTAATTTAGAATCTTGTTCTTTCTTGGGAAATGTAGGCTGCAGCAACAGAAGGACAAGAAGCTAATGTTGTTACAGATTATGTTCTTAAGGTAACATTTACGATATCCAATGTATTTCTCTTGTCAGCGTCTTTAATCTGTTGTCGGAGACTACTTATCTTCCGGTGACAATAATTGCTTCCGGCTTCAATGTGCAGATATTGGGACTTGACATTTGTGCTGATACTATGGTGGGAGATGAAATGATAAGGGGTATTTCCGGGGGACAAAAGAAACGTGTAACGACTGGTGAAATGCTTGTTGGACCATCAAAGGCGCTTTTCATGGATGAAATCTCAACTGGATTGGATAGTTCAACTACTTTCTCCATTGTTAACTCGCTTAGACAATCGGTGCAACTCTTGAAGGGAACTGCTGTGATATCTCTGTTGCAGCCAGCCCCCGAGACTTACAACCTATTTGATGACATTATTTTGTTGTCAGATGGATACATTGTCTATCAGGGACCTCGAGAAGCTGTTCTTGACTTCTTTGAATCCATGGGGTTCAAATGCCCCGAGAGAAAAGGTGTAGCAGATTTCTTGCAAGAGGTATGTCTTAATATGTGATCATCTCATCAACATATAAGAATGAAGTTTAGGTTCTAAAAGGTGGAGGTTTTTAATTGTTTCATGTAGGTAACATCAAAGAAGGATCAACAACAATATTGGGCTAAGAGGAATGAGCCTTATAGGTTCGTCACATCAAAAGAATTTGCCGAGGCATATCAATCATTCCACGTTGGAAGGAAACTCGGTGATGAACTTGCAGTTCCATATGAAAAGACCAAAAGCCACCCTGCTGCTTTGTCTACTCAGAAGTATGGTATAGGGACTAAACAACTGTTGAAGGTCTGCGCTGACCGTGAATTCCTACTAATGAAGAGGAACTCGTTTGTTTACATATTCAAGCTCACTCAGGTACCTTTTACTTGGTCTATAAGAACTATATCTCTGCACCTGCCTTGTCTGGTAAACATATTCAAATTGTAATGATCTTTTTGTTTCTGTTGTCTTCTTTCAGCTCGCTATAATGGCACTTATCACGATGACTGTCTTTTTCCGAACTAAGCTTCCCCGAGATGATATGGATGATGGTGGGATATATGCTGGTGCTCTCTTTTTCGTGGTCGTTATGATTATGTTTAATGGAATGGCTGAGATTGCCCTGACAATTTTCAAGCTTCCGGTCTACTTCAAGCAAAGGGACCTTCTTTTTTTCCCTTCGTGGGCTTATGCTCTCCCAACATGGATTCTCAAAATCCCTATAACACTTGTAGAGTGTGGAATGTGGACATTCCTTACCTATTACGTCATGGGATTCGATCCTAATGTTTCAAGGTAAGCAAAGAAAATTCACTACAAATTAATCTGGTAGCCTTCATGATTAGTCCTTGATTATTAATCGGCTATTGCTTTGCAGATTGTTCAAACAATTCTTGCTTCTCGTACTAGTACACCAGATGGCTTCAGCATTGTTCAGATTCATCGGAGCAGTCGGGAGAACAATGGGAGTAGCAAGCACTTTTGGAGCATTTGCTCTGCTTCTACAGTTTGCATTGGGAGGATTTGTCCTTGCACGAGGTATATTTTTTGGCGTTTGAAACTATTATTTAGCCATTCATGTGCTTTCATTTGATCCGTTCACGCCATGTGTGATAGTTGAACTTTTCCACAAGCCTAACGATATGGATAACATGTGTAAAGTAATGCAAGTGCTCACGTCTCTTTCGTACGAGCTTCATATGGTCGACCCTAACTTCTTTAGGACTGAGGCATAGTTATTGTTGTTGTTGTAGTCCGACTTTTATTTATTTTCTATTTTGCCTGATGTTGCAGAGGATGTGAAGAAATGGTGGATTTGGGGTTACTGGACCTCACCGTTGATGTATTCCGTGAATTCAATTCTTGTGAACGAATTTGATGGAAAGAATTGGAAACATGTAAGTGCTTACGCGTAACACATTGTGCATATAGTTATAATTTCTCATATTTGGATGCTTATATTGACTTAAATTGAAATAGATTGCACCAAATGGAACCGAGCCCCTTGGAGCTGCAGTCGTAAGAGCTAGGGGATTCTTTCCAGATGCATACTGGTACTGGATAGGTTGTGGGGCACTCCTCGGATTCACGATGATCTTCAACATCTTCTACAGTATTTCACTCGCTTACCTAAACCGTGAGTATCTCTGATGTCTCTACTTTCCCTTTGAAAAGAAAATTGTTATGTACTAACAAGTATGTAACTGCAGCATTTGGTAAGCCACAAGCTATGATATCAGAAGACGGTGAGAATGCTGATGATGTTCAACTCATGGAGAGAAGTGAAAACGAGAGTCAGGACAAGAAGAAGGGAATGGTTCTTCCATTTGAACCCCATTCCATCACTTTTGATAACGTTGTATACTCTGTTGACATGCCTCAGGTAATTTTCCGCAACTCTTAAAACAAACATTCGTGACTCGTGAGGATATTCTTTTCTATTAATAGTTGATTTAACATTCCAACGACTTGCAGGAAATGAAGGAACAAGGTTCCACTGAAGATAGATTGGTACTTCTGAAAGGTGTAAGCGGAGCTTTTAGGCCAGGCGTTCTCACAGCTTTGATGGGCGTTAGTGGAGCCGGTAAGACAACATTGATGGATGTGTTGGCCGGACGAAAAACAGGAGGATACATTGATGGTGACATCAGGATTTCTGGATATCCAAAGAAGCAAGAAACATTTGCACGTATTTCTGGATACTGTGAGCAGAATGACATCCATTCGCCTTATGTTACAGTTTATGAGTCCTTGGTTTACTCAGCTTGGCTGCGTTTACCTCAAGATGTTGACGAAAATAAGAGAAAGGTCAGTTCCTCTAGATTCTTTCTCCATAGTGGTAATCTGTACTACAAATTTGTCGAACCTTATAGAGAAACGTGCATGACAACCGCTAACATTATCAATTGATCACTTCTCTACAGATGTTTGTTGAGGAAGTTATGGAACTTGTGGAGCTAACTCCGTTAAGATCAGCATTAGTCGGATTGCCTGGAGTCAATGGTCTGTCAACCGAGCAACGCAAAAGGCTGACCATTGCAGTTGAACTGGTAGCAAACCCCTCTATCATTTTCATGGATGAACCAACTTCAGGGTTGGATGCAAGAGCTGCTGCCATTGTAATGAGAGCTGTTAGGAACACTGTCGATACAGGAAGAACGGTTGTCTGTACCATTCATCAGCCTAGCATCGACATTTTTGAAGCCTTTGACGAGGTGAGTTCATTAAACTTCCAAGACGGTGAGACTAATGCATGTTTCCGTTTTCATTTGCTTCTGAATACTAAAAAGTAAACATGGATTTTCAGCTATTTCTAATGAAACGCGGAGGGCAGGAGATTTATGTTGGTCCTCTAGGTCGTCATTCTTGCCAATTGATCAAATACTTTGAGGTATGTAATCAGAGCGAAAGATAAGTTTTTTTTCCGCATAATTTATTATCAAATACTAATATTTGATTCTTGAATTCAGTCAATGCCCGGAGTTAGTAAGATAAAAGAGGCTTACAACCCCGCAACTTGGATGTTAGAAGTCACCACCTCATCTCAAGAAATGATGTTAGGTGTTGATTTTGCTGATTTGTACAAGAATTCCGACCTCTACAGGAGGAACAAAGCTTTGATTGCTGAATTAAGTACGCCTCGTCCTGGTACGAAGGATCTACATTTTGAAACTCAATATTCTCAGCCTTTCTGGACCCAATGTATGGCTTGTCTCTGGAAGCAACACTGGTCGTATTGGCGTAATCCAGCTTATACTGCAGTTAGATTCCTCTTCACAACATTCATAGCACTTGTCTTTGGCACAATGTTTTGGGATCTTGGTACCAAAGTGTAAGTACAAATCACAATGACAAGTAAGCATATAATTTAAAGAAAACATCTTACAGTATTTTAACTAAACTTTTCGAGCGTTGTTGATCACAGGGGTCGGAGCCAGGATCTTATCAACGCCATGGGATCCATGTATGCTGCAGTTCTCTTCCTTGGTGTACAAAACTCATCATCAGTCCAGCCAGTTGTAGCCGTTGAGCGTACTGTATTTTACAGAGAGAAAGCTGCTGGAATGTATTCTGCCATACCTTACGCCTTTGGACAGGTAAACAAACAGTTCAGTTCGTCACAATTTATACATATAGGTGAAATGACTTTTCTGATCCATGAAACTTTAACTTTCGTACAGGTTGTGATCGAAATACCTTATGTATTTGTACAATCTGCTTTCTATGGCGTCATCGTGTATGCAATGATCGGATTTGAATGGACGGTTGCCAAATTCTTTTGGTACTTCTTCTTCATGTACTTCACTCTCTTGTACTTCACCTTCTACGGCATGATGACCGTGGGTATTACCCCAAACCAAAACGTTGCTTCTATAGTCGCAGCCTTCTTCTATGCAGTATGGAATCTCTTCTCAGGATTCATCATTCCACGACCCGTAAGTTGTTGAAAAAATCCATCATCCTATCTATTTAAACATCACTCAACCCCGAAAAATGACATGTTATGTTTCTCTTTTTGGTTACAAAAACAGCGTATTCCAATATGGTGGAGATGGTACTACTGGGCATGCCCTGTTGCATGGACCTTGTATGGTCTTGTTGCTTCACAATTCGGAGACATCCAAACGACTCTCACAGACGATGAAACTGTGGAACAATTCTTGAGACGTTACTTCGGATTCAAGCATGATTTTCTTGGAGTTGTTGCTGCTGTCATCGTCGCGTTGCCTGTTATGTTTGCCTTAACGTTTGCGTTGGCCATTAAGGCATTCAACTTCCAGAGAAGATAAAAGAACACTTGTAATATTTTTTTTTATTTACTTATGTTTTTTATGAAGAATTCCAAGTTTTGTGTACTTGTTAAATGTTATAAATGATAAATGAAAATTTCATATACCATCAATTTACTTCATTATTTTGCCTGACGTAGATACAAGGTATAGAAATTCGATTTTTTAAAAAAGGACCACACATGTGGACAAAAATGTCTGCTGCTGGTGACATTTGATTAATCTAGATTTTTCTCAATATTTAGTCAAGTCAACAAAAGACTGCATTTGTGTTAACATGTCCTCAACTTGTTGCTACATTGATGCTCTACCTTTGACTCTTATTGCCACCAACTTTTTTCTTGGTCTATATATAAAGAACACAAAAAAGAAAAAGAATTATATCTTTTAAAAAAAATCAAGAAAACAATTTGGGAATCTCCCAATACTCAAGATATGCTCATTATAACAAATTTGTAGTATTGGGGACAATTAGGCACCATCATTTGTGTAGTTTACGAGTTCTGCTTAGAGTTGACGAGAACTAACAAAAAAAAGAGATTAATCTTTTGATCGATTGAGTATAGGGAGATTGATTGATGATGGAGGCTGCGAATCTAAGCAATTTTAGAGGTAGTATGAGGGGGAGTTTAAGGCAAAATTCTACTAACTCGATATTTTCGCGTTCAATGAGAGATGATGATGATGAAGAAGCTCTTAAATGGGCTGCTTTAGAGAAATTGCCAACGTACGATCGTATGAGAAAAGGGTTATTGTTTGGAAAAGAAGGTGAAACTATTACTGAAGTTGATACAAATGATATTGGACATCAAGAAAGGAAGAATTTGCTTGATAGGCTTGTCAAAGTTGCTGATGAAGATAATGAAAAGTTCTTGTTGAAACTCAAGAACAGAATCGAAACGTAAGTAAAGATAAGTTTGATCTTGCATTTTGTAGTAATGGTAAGATAAAGAGTTATTCTTGTGTGACCTTGACATCAAATGTGAATTCACGTCTTTCTTGATCCCATGCATTATAGTAAGGTCCTGTTTGGCCATGAAAATAGTAAAATTTGAAAAAAAATGTAGTTTTTGTATGCCCCCCACCCCCCATTTTTAGAATAAAGTAATTGGTATTTAACTCTTTTTTTTTTCCGAAAAATTTACAGAGTTGGAATTGAGTTGCCATCAATAGAAGTGAGATATGAGAATCTAAACATTGAGGCAGATGCATATGTAGGAAGCAGAGCTTTGCCTACTTTTATCAACTTCATGACCAACTTTGTTGAGGTAAAAATATGAAATGAAAAAAACAAACATTTTAATATTTCCATTTCGTTTTGTTGGGAGCTTGGAGCAACAGTAAAGTTATTTCTACGTAACTTATATGTCACAAGTTCAAGTCGTGATAGCACTCACCCCTAGAGTGCGACTCTTCCTCCAACTTTGATAACACCTGATAACACAGGATGTTTTGTGCACTGAACTGTCCTCTTTTTTTTTTTTTTTGTTTCAAAGGCATTCTTGAATTCTCTTCACATCCTTCCAAGTAGAAAGAGGCAAATCACAATTCTCAAAGATGTAAGTGGTATGATTAAGCCTTCAAGGATGACTCTACTTTTGGGACCTCCAAGTTCTGGAAAAACTACTTTGTTATTAGCTTTGGCTGGAAAACTTGATCCTACACTAAAGGTGAGATTTTCGATTCCATATATATAATGGAAAAAAAAAAAAATTTACCCCTGTATTCTTAGAAATTGATTATATGAAACAAATTTCTTTTTTTTTTTTTTTTTGGAAATCAGGTAACTGGGAATGTGACATATAATGGACAAGAACTACATGAATTTGTTCCAAGAAAAACAGCTGTTTATATCAGTCAACATGACTTGCATATCGGAGAAATGACTGTTAGGGAAACTTTGGAATTTTCTGCAAGATGCCAAGGAGTTGGCCCTAGATATGGTTCGTAGTTTCTTCTTACAACTAACACTCGTTTGATAGAGTATATACGAATAGTACTGAAAAATGTGTATTCGTCTGAAATTAGTTATATGGAGATTATTTCTTATCCACTGTTTGGTTTGATGTTTTAAGGACTGTTTTATCTTTAACTATGCTTATTCACGTATTAATAACCTTTGGATTGAATTAGTTATACATTCTATAATACTGAAATACGTAGGCTAAGAATCCTACCATACAAAGGATTTAGTGATATCGTGACTAACATATGTATTATTTTTTCTAGTACATCATATAGACATTCATTTGTTAATTATTGTCTTTTCTTGAAAACGTGTATAGAGATGTTGGCCGAACTATCAAGAAGAGAGAAAGCAGCTAATATCAAGCCAGATCGTGATATTGATATCTACATGAAGGTAAGAATACAGTAGAAAACATGAAGTGAAGTAATATAAATTTTTTTAGTAAATTTACATTTATTGTTTTTGGGAAATGTAGGCTTCAGTAACGAAAGGACAGGAAGCGAATGTTGTTACAGATTATGTTCTTAAGGTAACATTTACAATCTAATTACTAATGCATATAGCGTTTTTAACTTGTTGTAGCGGATAACCAGTCTTGTGGACGTTACCATTTGCAGATCTTGGGACTGGATATCTGTGCTGATACAATGGTGGGAGATGAAATGTTAAGGGGAATTTCAGGGGGGCAAAAGAAACGTGTAACGACAGGTGAAATGCTTGTTGGACCAGCAAAGGCGCTTTTCATGGATGAAATCTCAACTGGATTGGATAGTTCAACCACTTTCTCTATTGTCAATTCGCTAAGACAATCGGTGCAGCTCTTGAAGGGAACTGCTGTGATATCTCTGTTGCAGCCAGCCCCTGAGACATACAACTTGTTTGATGACATAATTCTATTGTCAGATTCACGCATTGTCTATCAGGGCCCTCGGGAAGATGTTCTTGACTTCTTTGAATCCATGGGATTCAAATGCCCCGAGAGGAAAGGTGTGGCAGATTTCCTGCAAGAGGTATGTCATACAACAGATTATAGCCTGCAAATTCTATGACGTTGTGTTGAATTGTACGACTATCTCATCAAAAAGTTTAAACTGTTAGAGAGAGCGCACTTTTAAAATTTTGAACTATTTCTTGCAGGTAACATCAAAGAAGGATCAACAGCAATATTGGGCTAAGAAGGATGAACCTTATAGGTTTATTACAGCAAACGAATTTGCTGAGGCATATCAGTCTTTCCACGTTGGAAAGAAACTCGCGGATGAACTTGCAACTCCATATGACAAGACCAAAAGTCACCCTGCTGCTTTGTGTAATAAGAAGTATGGTGTACCAATGAAAGAAATGTTGAAGGTCTGCGCTGAACGAGAATTCCTACTTATGAAGAGGAACTCATTTGTTTACATATTCAAGCTCTTTCAGGTACTTACTACTTGGTCTATTAGGAATATATAACTAGTAAAGTTGTTGCCATATGACCAGGAGGTCACGGGTTCAAGCCCTGAAAACAGCCTCTAGCAGAAATGCAAGGCAAGGTTGCGTACAATAGACCCTTGTGGTCGGGCCCTTTCCCAGACCCTGCGCATAGCGAGAGCCTTAGTGTACTAAGCTTGCCTTTTTTATTTTGTCATTTCATAACCTTTTGCCAATTGCTAATTCTCTTTGTTTCTGTTCTATTTTCTCAGCTCATGGTCATGGCATTTATAATGATGACGGTCTTTTTCCGTACTAAGATGCCCCGAGATACCATGGATGACGGAGGGATGTATGCTGGTGCTCTCTTTTTCATAGTCGTTGTGATTATGTTTAATGGAATGGCTGAGATCAACCTGACGATTTTGAAGCTTCCGGTATACTTCAAGCAAAGGGACCTTCTTTTTTATCCTTCATGGACTTATGCTCTTCCTACATGGGTTCTCAAAATCCCCATAACGTTTATTGAAGTTGCTCTTTGGACGATTCTTACGTATTATGTCATGGGATTTGATCCGAATATTTCAAGGTAAGGGAAGAAAAAGGACAGTGCAGAGTAATAATTTGACGGACATCATATAATTTCATGATTATTGAGGGACTATGCCTTTGCAGATTTTTCAAACAGTTCTTCCTTCTCGTACTAGTACACCAGATGGCCTCAGGATTGTTCAGATTCATTGGTGCAGCGGGGAGAACAATGGGAGTCGCTACCACATTTGGAGCATTTGCACTGGTTTTGCAGTTTGCATTGTCTGGATTTGTCCTCTCGAGAAGTATGTTTTATTATGTTCGTAAAAATTCTGTCTCTTGTTCAATCATACGTTTATTTATCTTCGATTTTGCATGATGCTGCAGATGATGTGAAGAAATGGTGGATCTGGGGTTACTGGATTTCACCATTAATGTATTCTGTTAATTCGATTCTTGTGAATGAATTTGATGGGAAGAAGTGGAAACATGTAAGCATTTTTATTCTAATTTTCTTTTATATATGGATGCTTATATCCACTTTTAATCCAAACAGATCGCGAAAAATGGAGCTGAACCTCTTGGACATGCAGTAGTAAGATCTCGAGGGTTCTTTCCCGATGCAGATTGGTACTGGATAGGTGTTGGGGCACTTATCGGATTCATAGTAATCTTCAACGTCTGCTACTGTATTGGACTCGCTTACCTGAACCGTGAGTATCTCTGGCGCATTTACATTCCCTTTGAAAAGAAAAATGTCATGTACTAACATAAAATGAACAATTTCATTTACTACGACTGGAGAAATAGGGCTAATACCGTATTTCTAATATATCTTCAGCTTTTGGTAAGCCACAAACTATCCTATCAGAAGACGATGAGAATGTTCAACTCATTGAGGGAAGTGAAACTGAGGGTCAGGACAAGAAGAGGGGAATGGTTCTTCCATTTGAACCGCACTCCATCACTTTTGATAACGTTGTATACTCCGTTGACATGCCTCAGGTGACCTTCCAGAACTTTCCACGAATACTGTTCGTGACTCGTAAAGTTTTTATTTTCTATGAACAACTAACTTAACATTCTACTGAATTGCAGGAAATAAAAGACCAAGGTTCTACTGAAGATAGATTGGTACTTCTAAAAGGTGTGAGTGGAGCTTTCAGGCCAGGTGTTCTCACAGCTTTGATGGGTGTTAGTGGAGCCGGTAAAACAACGTTGATGGATGTGTTGGCTGGAAGAAAAACAGGAGGATACATTGATGGAGACATCAAGATTTCTGGATATCCAAAGAAGCAACAAACGTTTGCACGTATTTCTGGATACTGTGAACAGAATGACATCCATTCGCCTTACATTACAGTTTATGAGTCATTGGTATACTCAGCTTGGCTTCGTTTACCTCAAGATGTTGACAAAAACAAGAGAAAGGTCAGTTCCCTTAAATCCTTTCTCCATAAAATAGATCAAACATATTGAAGAAACATGTATGGCAGGGCAATAACATAAATGATATATCACCTCTCTGCAGATGTTTGTTGAGGAAGTCATGGAACTTGTGGAGCTAACTCCATTAAGATCAGCGTTAGTCGGATTGCCTGGTGTCAATGGTCTATCAACCGAGCAACGCAAAAGGCTGACGATTGCAGTTGAACTGGTGGCAAACCCCTCTATCATTTTCATGGATGAACCAACTTCAGGGTTGGATGCAAGAGCTGCTGCCATTGTAATGAGAGCTGTTAGAAACACTGTCGATACAGGAAGAACCGTTGTTTGTACCATTCACCAGCCTAGCATCGACATTTTTGAAGCCTTTGATGAGGTGAGTTCATTAACCTTCCAAGACAATGAAACTAATACATGTTTCCGTCTTCTTTTGCTTCTGAATACTAAAAGTAAACATGGATTTTCAGCTATTTCTAATGAAACGAGGAGGACAGGAGATATATGTTGGCCCTCTAGGTCGCTATTCTTGCCATTTGATCAGTTACTTTGAGGTACGTTAACAAAGGACCAAAACATGTCTTCTTTTTTCCCCCCTCATATAATCAAATACTGATCTTAGTTTCATCTTGAGTTCAGGCATTGCCTGGAGTTAGTAAGATAAAAGAGGCTTACAATCCCGCGACTTGGATGTTAGAAGTCACCTCCTCATCTCAAGAACTGATGTTAGGTGTTGATTTTGCTGATCTGTACAAGAAATCAGACCTTTACAAGAGGAACAAAGCCTTGATTGCTGAATTAAGTACGCCTCGTCCTGGTACAAAGGATCTGCATTTCGACACTCAATTTTCACAGTCTTTCTGGACTCAATGTATGGCATGTCTCTGGAAGCAACATTTGTCATACTGGCGTAATCCATCTTATACCGCGGTCAGATTCATCTTCACAGTCATCCTAGCACTTGTCTTTGGCACATTGTTCTGGGATCTTGGCACCAGAGTGTAAGTAAAATCACAATAACAAGAAAATCTAAACTTCAGAAAAGGTAACTTCCCTTAACTTTTCGAGCTTTACTGATCACAGGAGTCGAAGCCAGGATCTTTTAAATGCTATGGGATCTATGTATGCTGCAACTCTCTTCCTCGGTGTACAAAACTCATCATCAGCGCAGCCTGTTGTAGCCGTTGAACGTACTGTGTTTTACAGAGAAAGAGCTGCTGGAATGTATTCAGCTTTACCTTATGCCTTTGGACAAGTTGTCATTGAAATACCTTATGTATTTCTACAAGCAGCTTTCTATGGTGTCATTGTGTATGCAATGATCGGATTCGAATGGACTGCAGCCAAGTTCTTTTGGTATCTCTTCATCATGTATTTTACTCTCTTGTACTTCACCTACTATGGCATGATGACTGTGGCTATTTCCCCCAATCAAAACGTTGCTTCTATAGTCGCGGCCTTCTTCTATGCAGTATGGAATCTCTTCTCAGGATTCATCGTTCCACGACCTGTAAGTTCTTGAAAATCCTTCATTTTTATCCACATACACTAAACTGAAAAAATGACATGTTATCTACAGCGTATTCCAATATGGTGGAGATGGTACTATTGGCTTTGCCCTGTCGCGTGGACCTTGTATGGTCTTGTTGCAACACAATTCGGAGACATCCAAACGCCTCTCACAGAAGATGAAAATGTGAAACAATTCTTGGCGCGTTATTTTGGATTTGAGCATGATTTTCTTGGAGTCGTTGGAGCAGTTATCGTTGCATGGCCTGTTGTTTTCGCCTTCCTGTTTGCATATGCCATTAAGGCATTCAATTTCCAGAAAAGGTGAAGAGAGTTCAGTTTCTGGCAACTTGAGAGAAAGAAGAGGACACACAACTACTATGTAGTTCACTTTTTGAAGATTGTTTTGGATTCTTTCTTAATCCCAAGTTTTGTTGTACTAACAAATACTTGATTTTTATTCATTAATAAATGAAAAATTTATACAAGGAACTTAATCCTTGTTGGTTTTCTTAATGCAGCCTTTGCTTAGTTGATAAAATTGTTGCAGTGAGGTCACGGGTTTAAAATACGAAAAAAACTGCGTAAAAAATAGACCCTTGTGGGCTAGCAATTCACACATTCACAACTAGTGACGTGTATGTAATTTTGTACAAATAGTATCAATCTATTATTACAATCGGCTTAAATGAGAATAGGGAATTAGTATTTTAGAAGTTTAAACCTTTACTTTTCACCCCAAATCGATGTTCATTTTGGGAAAATTTCACCGAGAAATACATCACTTAAAATAATTTAAAAAATAACCCTCATTATATAGATATGTATAGTTAGTATATATTTGTGTATCATAATGTATATTTAGTGTGTAATTCATGTATAAGTATTATACATTTATAGTAGTGTCTACTTTTTATAACTTTTGACAAATTATATTATAATCATGTATAGTTTCGCTAATTTGAGACCTTTTTTTTATGTAAATAAAACATGGACTATTATTTTTTGTGAACTTTTTCCAATGGTTGAAGTTAAACATGCTTATAAACCATTCAACTTGCATAGAACATAATACATATGTGGGAAGAGACCTCAACTGATAAAGAATAAGACCAAGTGAGCTACAACTTGGAATCCCGATGATTAGCCCTCATTAGTAAAGAGGTGGTCTACTTGCCAGGGCAAACCATATCACGTTATGGGAGCCTGTCCCATTTTGGAGAAGTAACCCCCTTTATGGGAACCTGTTCCATTTTGGGA
>JAPFFP010000089.1:8884805-8934204 GCA_026153255.1 Solanum medicagineum | reverse complement strand
GAGCGGGTTTAAAGCTATGCGGGGCGGGGGGATGCGGGGCGGGTTGAAGTAGGTATTTTTGTAAACTAATGCGGGGCGGGGCGGGTTGCGGGTTGCGGGTTTAAAAAGCCAAATAGGAATTCGAAGAAATAACATTTTTCTAATTAGTAAAAATTAAAGATATAAACTTTTTATATTAAACATTCATTAATTTTATTTTTTTTCTAAAATTTAAACTAGACATGTCTGGTAAATTGTTAGTTGTTAAAATGTTTATTAGAAACTTTTAATTAACAATTAAGAAACAATTGTCAAAATGTCAACTAAAAATAGATAATTAGTTGTTGAGACGTTAATTAGCCCAAAAAAAAAATTAATTCAATTAAAAAATGAAAGAACTTTAAAATTTAAGCGGGGCGGGGCAGGCGGTGTAAAAAAATCTGCGGGTTAAGCTCAAGCCGCCTCGCACCCACCCCATTGCCATCCCTACTTAGGAGTAAATAAATTCATGACAGAGTCAAACAAATGGAAATTCTAACCTGATATTTTTGCTTTATTCAATTGGTCTGCCATCTCTTTGGCAACAGTTTCCGCCTTCAGAGCCCTATCTGCCCTGTCTGCCTGACTTCCAGCAAACTTATTTCTGTAGAATTCAACTTCTTCATCTTTCTGTATATTTTCATCCGCATCAATTATAAACCAGCAAACAAATGAAAGAATGATAAATACAGTTAAAAGAGAATGAATTGAATTACCAGCTCCTTGAACAATGGTGCTGGTGTTCCAATTCTGTGACCTGCAGGTAGAATATCCCATGGTCTTTTGCTATTTTCAACGTCACCAACTTCATCAGACAGTGAAAATTGTGTTTCAGAAGGTAAGTTGAGCTGCTTAAGCACCTGTGAATCAAGAGGGGAAAAGTATCAAATCCCTGCACATAGACAGATGACATAACACCAAGTTCAATTTTGCCATGACGGCAACAGAAATATTACCTCTCGTGAAAAAGATGGCATAAATGGCTCTAGAAGACATGCTAAAAGATATACTAGACCACAAGCAGTCCTCATCACTATCGAACAGGAAGGCCTATCTTCCTTGTAAAGCTTCCAAAATTGGCTCTCCTGCAGAAAATTCGAAGCGATGAACCTCAACAGTCCGAGATAAGAGCAAACATAAGAATACCCACAATCATTACCTTAGACACATGAAAAAAAATCAAAATTTCAGTTAGGTAAAATAAAATGAGGTAATTAGACTCACATTGCCGTTATTGATCAAAAACTAGAGCTGGAAAGCACTTGAAAATTACCTGCAAATAACCGTTTCCTTCACTGGAAATAGACATAGCAACCTTCAAACCTTGCTTTAATTTAACCTAGACCAAAAGGCAACAAAGAAAAGAAGTGCACCAGTCAAGATAGAATCAGATGCAAAATGTGTAACCCATGGCAAATGAGTCATAGCTTCCTCTCTTCTTTTTTATTCTTCTTCTTTACTGATAAAATAAGACACACTACTTATAACACAACAACTGGAAAACCCAGGAAAAGTTGTTTAACCACCTTCTCCATGGCTTCTATATATTGCTGGACACAACTTCTAACTTTTTCACCTAATGCCTTTGTCAAGGAATGTGATTCTGCTCCTTCGGCGTCGGGAATAATTGAACCATAACCTGAGGCTGTATGAGGGCATTGTCAGTCCGTTAGATATGTAGGAAAAAGAGGATAGGACGTTTTCCCTAGTAGACATGATGGATTCTAGACAATTAACAAAATATACTACATTCACCCAACCATAACCCTACACCTTCTTTCTCGAGAGAAATATTTTCCTACATCTTTTTCTGCCTTCTACTATATTTTCTTTCTTGATAAGTTCTCCTGCTTTCTGAAATACCAGATCCATAAATCACGGAGGCCTAGTGAGAGACGGTTTATTTGTTCATTTCCAAGAAAAAGAAATACCGAATTTCAACAATCAACCAGATACATACAGAATATTAAAAGCAGGAAACATGAACAATGTAGAAAACCATATCATTAATACACAAACCATAGGAATTATAGAAAAGATAAACAGACAGCAAAATAAGCTGCCAAACCTTTTAAGACTAAATGACATAATATCAACAGAGAAGCAACCTTGACAACAACAATCGCTGATCAACAGGGGAAAACTACGTAAATATCCAAAAGCCAGCTAACTGAGGTACCTGGATCTTTTGCAATGAAACTCAGGACTCTATTGACAAAATTGCCCAAGTTGCTTAGCAACTCACTGTTTAACTTTGCTTGTAGGTCTGCCCATGTAAACAAAGTGTCCGAGACCTGCAGCAACCAAAAATATTTAGTGATACAATTGCATTACACAACTTGGAACTACAAGAAATAACATAGTCAAGCACCATGGCCCACCTCTGGCCTGTTAGTCAGCAAGTAATATCTCCATACTTCTACAGGAATATCTGTATCTTTTACATCATTACCAAAAACTCCTATACCCTTGCTCTTTGAGAATTTGCCTGGTTAATCCAACCAAAAAAGTGAACGGAAAAAAGATCAAATCAGTAACATGGAATGATGTATTATTGGCTGGAATCTCCAATTAAAGTCTCAAGCAGCAATTACACATTGCAACACTAACTAATTTCTAACTAACCTGCTTCATAGTTCAAGTACTCTGTTACGCTGATTGTTTTCATAAGCGTCCAGCTTTCACCAGTTCCAAGAAGCATAGATGGGAATAATACCTGGAAAATACAACATTCATAGTTGGTACATCAATTAACCACTCAATCACCTTCACATATAACCCCTTGATGTCTTATCTTTTCATCAGATCAGAGAGTAACACATCAAAAGATAAGACTAATGACAATGCAGAACCCATGTGCACCCTGTTACAGGGCCATTAGTTGTCACTATTCTCCTTCATGCAAAATAAATTAAAAAGACCTAACATCACAAAATTTGAAGCCTACCAGCTAACTTATGATGATTTTAAAGTTTCTAGAACTCACAGTGTGAAAAGGCACATTGTCCTTGCCCATAAACTGATACAGCTCCACATTATCAGGATTCTTCCACCACTTCTCCCACTCAGTTGTGTAGCATGAGGTGATTGATACATATCCAATAGGAGCATCAAACCACACATAGAAAACCTAGTTACCAATCAATGAATAATGTCATGAAATCCCGTGTCACAGGTAACAATTTTTGTTAATTCAAATTAAATCGACAATAAAACTGATAGCTGGATGTGGATCAATTATCACAGGGTTACAAGCTACAACAACTCTTTTCACTCAACCAACCTTATCCTTGTATTTTTCAAGTGGTACTGGAACTCCCCATTTCAAATCTCTAGTTATACACCTTGATTTAAGTCCTTCTCTAAGCCACCCATGTGTTGTATAGATAGCATTCTGACTCCATCCGCCGGACACTGACATGTCGTTGATATATGCTTCTAACTTATCCTTCAGCAAAGGAAGCTCAAGGAATAAATGATCTGTATCTCTGATACAAGGGGTGTTGCGACAAACCTGTTGAGTAAGAAAGCTAAGATTTAAGGAGTTTGTAAAACTTTCTACCATATCCAACATACTATTAGTCCACAACATGAATTAGTAGAACTTCCAACACACATATACTCCCAGTCCAATACGAACAAAATTATGTGTAATTTTTTTTACAAAGAAAATTATGTGTAATTTTTGTGGTTCCAATCCTTCATACATTCAATTATATTGCAAGTACAATGAATCCTTTAAATATTATGTGATTGGGCTCCAATGAAAAATCAAGTGTCTCACTGAAGGAATCTGCAGTCATTTTCAATAAACTATATTTGATTAACTAACATAATATTTTTTAAAATAAAACCTACTAAGGAATACACATCTAACTGAAAATGAGAGGACGAGCAAACCTTGCATCTTGGATCTATTAATTCTGTGGGATTTAATAGTTTCCCACACTTCTCACATTGATCTCCTCGTGCAGAATCGTAGTTACAACCTGGCGTAGGACAGCTACCCTCTACTAGTCGGTCCGCTAAGAACTTTTTGCAGGTGTCGCAGTAAAGCTGCATAAGAGATTGAACTTCAGTTGGAAAAATGTCAACTAAGCTCCACCTGTGGTTCTTGCAACTTCAGCTGAAGAAGCATCTGAAAGCAAAATCAAAATGTCTAGCTATATAAAAGCACACTACAGTAGCAACAAGCTGATTGGCAGGGAAACAATTTCTTTATTTTATTGTTTTGGGGGGGGGGGAGGGGGGGGAGATTATTGACAGGGAGATGCACTCCCAAGTGTGGGCTAGTGGTTAAGAACCATGAGGTCTCAAGTTTATATCCCAGCAGAGACAACACTAAGTGATTTCTTCTCATCTCTCCTAGCCTTAGTGGATAGAGTTACCGGTACCTATTGTTGGTGGGAGGAGGCAGGTCTCATGTTGAATTAGTCGAGGTGCATGCAAGCGACCCGTTCATTACGGTTAAAAAAATTATTGCCAGGTAGATTAGATAGAACTAGAACCTAATACCTGCTGCATTGTATTCTCAGAAAGCCAATTATTTTCCCACAGCTTCTTGAAAATTGCTTGACAAACTTCTGTCTGTTGTTGTGTTGATGTGCGACCAAAATCATCAAAGCTTATATCAAACCATTTATAAACTTCTTTGTGAATTGCATGATATCTGCAAGCCAATAAGCAGAGAAAGAAATAGTGAAATGAGGGTGGGTTCATGCTATCAATTGTATAAAGTAAAAGGATGAATTTACAGGGACTCAGAAGAAAACACGTCAACTTTTCATTTTTCAAAGGGAATGTTACCAGTGTACAACATGCATCTATCTTTCTAAGAATGTGTACAATATGCGTCTATCTCGGCTAAAAAAATTTCTTCAACTGCTTTCCTGGAGGTTTCGGGCGGATATATTTGAGCCGAGGGCCTTTCAAAAATAGCCTTTTTATCTTCATGAGGTAATGATAAGGTCTGTGTACACTCAACCTTCCCAGACCCTACTCTATGGGATTTCATTGAGTATGTAGTTGTTGTTTGCTTTCCTGGAGGTGTCTTAACCACCACACCAGCCAACCTCTTCAGCGGCTCTAGA
Organism: Solanum medicagineum; assembly: GCA_026153255.1. NCBI lineage: Eukaryota > Viridiplantae > Streptophyta > Magnoliopsida > Solanales > Solanaceae > Solanum > Solanum medicagineum. Next base: position 8,929,096 of record JAPFFP010000089.1, on the reverse strand, counting down.
AGCAGTTGTCTGAACAAGTCTACAGGAATTTATACAATTACTGCTTTTCCTTATATAGGCCTTAGAAATTTCCAACAGGCACATCATCTGTTTGTCCTCTTTATCCAATGGATTAACATATCTTAGCTCTGTGAAGCCACCACTTCAATAAGCATCAAAAAATGGATGACTTGGAAGCTTAAAACCTAACAAACTTAAACTACTTTCCCTGGTCAGTAGGCCCGAAACATAAATAAGTGAGAAACAGGAAGGAACTGAGCCACCTAATTTCAATTCTACCTCATGATTTTTACCAAAATATGTAATCTACATTGTATTTAACTTCATAAAAGACCACTGTATTCTGTATATCTCTTAAATGAAAATCTCATATTTGTATAGAACCCATTTGTTAATCTAAGATTTGTAGGAGTATAAGATATAAGCAATATGTTTGACAAAGAAATTCATCTCAGGCGAAGAGCTTTGCAGAAGTGAATTTTATTGCATAGCGTCATGCCATCATTCCAATCTTAACCATATGATTCTCTTTCTTTGTGGGGTCATACCATCATTCCGGCCGTACCCATATAATTTTATTTCTCAAATTATGACCACTTTCAATTATCAAATCTAATAATCTGGCGATGAGCATGTTTCTACGATGACTTTCTTGTTTAAGATTTATTCATCTCTTGATTTCGAGATGATCCATGTATTTTATATCAACTTTAGAGCATTCTCAGTGACTATTGCATTGTTTCCAACAAATCTGAGTTTTCGTGCAGTGTTTCTTTATGTTTTAGATTTACTGTTGCCCAAAAAAAAGAAGATATACTCAAATATTTGGGTTGGATTATAGTGATATTTTCTCTCCCCTAGCTAAAATAGCATATGTCTGCCTTTTTCTATCTATGCTGATTGTTCTCTATTGGCCTTTTAATCTATTGGACATCAAAAATGCTTTTCTCCACGTCGAGAAAGAAGTCTATATGGAACAACCACCTGATTTTATTGCTCAGAGTACGTCGATTGTGTAAGTCACCTTATGGTATGAAACAATTTCCTCAAGCTCGGTTTGGGAAGTTAAACACCACAATTCAAGAATTTATCACTCTATGTTTTATCGACATTTCCGGTGTAGTCATTATCTGTCTTATATATGTTAATTGTTTCGTATTTACATACTATCACGTGCATTTCGTTATTAGTCGCTCTTTCTGTTTCCTTTTCTCTTCCTTTCCAGTTTTCCATATCTAGTTTATTCTGCTTATAGGTTTTTGTGACGAGGGTCCCAGGAAACAGTCTCTCTCTCTATGAGGTAGTGGTAAGGTCTGCGTACATTCTCCCTCCCCAGACCCCACTAATGCGATTCCACTGCGTATATTGTTGTTGTTGTTGTTATATTCTATCGACATTATGCATTAAATCCAGCATCTCATGAGAGGACTAAGCACATTAAGATTGACTGTCAATTTTGCCAAGTTGAGTGATCAACTTGCAAATATCTCACCAAGCTCTTCATCGATCTTCGTATTAATTACATTTATAACAAGTTAGGTACATATGGCTTGTTGTATGCACCGGCTTGTCAAGGGGGGGGGGGTGTTAGAATAGTAATAAGAACAAGAGTAATTAAATACAATCCTACTTAGAAAAGAAATAGGAGCAGGAATACTTTATAATTTTCTACTTGGTAAAGAATTGTATTGCAGTGTCTATAAATAGGGTCTTTATGTAATAATGTAGATACACAATTCAATAACATTCTTTTCCAATATTTTTCACACGAACTACATATATTTGAGTGGAAAAGTGTAGAGGAGCAGGCACATTAACTCCAAGTATTGAAAGTTGTGAATGGCCTAAGTTTTGACCTTACATGTATATTTCAGCCATCAAAAAAAATAAATTAGAAGATAATTAGGGAATGTTATGTAAGGATTACCTATTAATGACGTTTTTGCTTTAAATACTTTTAACTTCATATATCTGGATATCATTTAATACCACCAACCACATGATGTAGCAGTTATTTGGAACTAGAATTCTTATATGGCCAACTAACCACTATATTAGTTATGTAAGGACTAGTTTCTCTAATCTAACCAAGCACTCCAAATTGCTTTATTTTTTTGGATGATGGTATTGTCTGGACCAACTTGCATGCACCTTGACTATTTCACTGGGCATCTGCTACCTTCCACCCTCATAGATACCTGGACTTTCAGAAAGATGTCCAGACGAATCTAGTTGCAGTCCTCTGAGACTATTCTTGGTGCTAACAACGTCTGGGTAAAATTTCAATACCTTGCCGCATAGAATAAAATATTGAGCAAGTCAACAAATCCATAATTTTAGCTACCATAAAGCACAACTTAATCATAACAAACAGCTATTCGCATCTTCAATTTTCCCAATTTCATCTATTGATAAGACACTAGTTCAATCCCAGTAAGTTACAAAGAAGGAAACATTTCGACCAGAACAGTTAACACAGGGTTGTTAAAAGATCATCTCTTTGGCACTTAAAATGATGAAGTGATGCGACAGAATGGGTTATTGAGTAGAAGCCATGCAATATAGAGAAATGTGAAATTCGATCAATGACATGCAACGCAATCCTAACGAGAAGCATTGATTCTTTGAATACCAACTTTGAGGAGTTGGATCAATATCAACATTATTGTATATTGTATACCAAAATGAATTATTTTAGTTAAAATTTGTGTTGTAGTACTAAACATATGTCAAGGGTATTTCTTAATCTTCCCTAAATGGTGAGCTTCACTTCAAAGAGTGCCTTCACTTCTTGTTTTTCACTTCAAGTCCTATCGATTTGTTGCTTTTTGGTGCTTCTTGCTTTTTAAAACACTGATGTAACAATACCAATTAATATAGTAGGACCCGACTAGCTTCTCAATAAACCAAATTCAACAAGAAAGCCATGTGTGCTGCTTAAACAGCCAAATTGCACATGGGTATTATTGGAAGAACAAAAAAGAAGCAATTTTCTGCTTGATATGGCAAAAAGTGTTTTCCTCAATGAAGTTGCTTTAATTGTGAAAAATGTTTACCCAAAGAGATAATCGTTCACCACAAGAGAGAAAATAACTTTCCTCACGCTTTGAGTACACGGTTATCATTGTCCTTTCCAACTATCCCAAGAAGCAACTATTACTCCTTCCTGCTTACTTAAATGAATAATTAGACATTACTGTTAAAACCTTTAGGGGTCATTTGGTTGATTGCTTAAAGCTGTTCAAGTATTAGTAATATAGAAATTAGTTATGCAGTGATTAGTTATTCATGTACTATTGACTCATGCATGTGTTATTACATCTTTTACCCTGCATAAAATAATTCATAAATTGACTCATAGTATACATTTTCCTAAAACAGCCTCTCTTTCTCTATGAGGTAGTGGTAAGGTCTGCGTACATTTTAACCTCCCCAAACCCCACATTCCACTGGGTATGTTATTGTTGTTGACACATAGTATACATGTTTTAGTTATGTGGGATTGTAAGCTACTAACCAAATACCGTACGTAGTGTGCTTAATTTTATACATTACAACTAAAATGCTACCAAATATGGTATTCCCTCCGTTTTGATTTGTCTGTTTGGTTTGACTTGACATCATGTTCAACAATACTTACCCAATGAAATCCCACAAACTTGGAACGGTGTTCAAAAAAGATAAAAAAAACTTGAATCTTGTGGTTTTAAACTAACGACATGTAGAATGTACCAAAATGTCTTTTAATCTAGTAATCTTAAACATGTCATATGAAAAGTTAGAATTAAAAAGTTGTCGTAAAAGGAAAGAGGCCTTCTTTTCAGAATGAACTAAAAAGAAAAAGTATAACAAATAAATTGAAACTAAGGAAGTACTAGTTATTCTAGTCTTAACACATGAATAATTCACTTACTAACCAACAACCAAACGACCATTTTTAATCCTCAAAAGTATCATAAAAGATAGTAGTAGTAATACATTTTAACATTTTCCTCCTTACCAAACACATCCAAATTCCATACCAAAGCAAAAATCAACATAAATTAGCTTACTTGTCACAAATTTCCTTTGGAGTACAATTTTCCTCCAAAGCTTTAGTCTCAGTAGCTGTCCCATACTCATCAGTACCACACATGTAAATTGCATTGTATCCTCTAATCCTACAGTACCTCGCAAACACATCCGCACTCAACACACCTACAAAGCACAGCACAAAAACTTCTCAAAATCATCCAAATCCAAAAATTACCTCAAAACAAATTAAAAATTTGTACATACATCCAATTATGTTGCCAAGATGAGGAACGTTGTTGACATAGGGCAAAGCACTAGTAATTAAGATGTTCCTTTTGCCTTCAATTGGAACTTTCGGAGAAGACTTGCGATCATCGCCCATTTTTTGAGAGATCTGCTAGGGTTTAAAAGCGGGGTTATTTTTTCGGCCAATTGAAATGCAGCGGAAGAAGATGACAAAGTATAATGAGAGAATGTTAAAAGTGTGTGTGTGGGTCAGTGTGTTGGAGATGTACGGATTATGATAATTTTGTAAAATATATAAAATTAGGTATTTTATTTTGAAATTTAAAATCGTTTTTAGGTATTTATGTGAATGAGAATTATTTTATTAGATTATTTTTAATTAGAGTAAGGTCATAAATTTTTTTGAACTGGATTAAAAAAAAAGATGTCACATTTTGAGATAGAAAGAGGAATTAGCTTCGAAATATTTTATTTTACTATTTATATTTTAATGATGAAATAAGTTATTTAATTTATATAAGGGAATAAGTAATTTTATAAATATTTTAATTTATAGGATAATTTTGTTTATTTCCGACTATTTAACCAAACAAACAACCAAGGGAAATGAGGTGGATTTGTGGGAGAGACTATAAAGGGTGGTTTGGTTTGAGGATAAGTTAAGTTAGGATTAGATTACATTGGGATCGATTGTTTTAGTTAGCCTTTCGTTTTAGTTTTTGTGGTATTATTAAATTTGACATGAATTTAAGAAAGATTTAAATTGGATTAGTTAAACATCTTCAGTAATTGTGATTTAAAATACTTCTTGATCATTTGTGTTGCTAAACGAAAAAGTTTTAAGTTAAGTTGTTCTAATTCAAATGTGACATTCTTTTGTACACAAACTAAAATAAAAATATGTTACATAAATTCAAACAGAGGATCCATTTCATATTACTTGACTCTTGATCACTTGATCACCTCTGAAGAAAACTATAATTAGAGGTGTATTTTACTAAACGAATTTTATTAATAATGCTTTATAGTTCTAGATTTGACTATTATTATTTTACGCATAGTTATTTAATAATGGAAGAAAAAGTAATAAAACTATTTTAATTTACTAAAATGAACGAATAAAATGAAACATCTATTTTCTATTGATGATTTAATTCGTTGTATTAATGATTTAACATGTTTGACAACGTTTGAATGAATATGATGATTTAAGATACTAGATGACAATGATTAGACGATAAAAGATTTTGAATAAACACATGTCGTGCGTCTATTAATTTGTAAGAAGAGGCTAAGAGTAAAATATGGAGAGATGCTTATTGAAAACTAAAAAAAGTAACTCTGTAACCAATGAAAATCAAGAACACATAATTTTAGGAATATCAAGAATGCACTGTTTTCACCCTTCTACAATTTTACGATGATCAAATAGTATCGTCCAGTTCCTATTCAACTTATATCCTTTCATTGGTTAAAAAAAAAACTTTCTAATTAATCTCTAGGAAACAGTGCATTTTTTCTATGTTTGTCATAAATCATTGCATGAAAAAGCCATGGAGATGTCAATACAGACCTCTTCTTGGAAGTAATTTTCAAAAATTCATAGCATAGTATCCAAAAGATAAAAATCTTAAAAATTAGAAGAATATTTGCGATGGCGACTTCGTCAAATCCAAGAAAAACAGATCGTCCGCCTCAGGCAGTGAAGTTCTCACGACGCACGTCCAGTGGACGTGTTGTGAGCTTATCCCGGGACGATGATTTGGATGTCCCGGAAGATAGCCAAAATGATTTTATAAACTATACAGTGATGATGCCACCAACCCCTGATAATCAACCAGGGGCTGCTGATGCTAGTGGTGACAAGCCAGATGGTCCTGGACCATATGGCTCGAGATTCAGGAACGAGTCCCAAAGACGAATGGGTGGTCGTGGAAGTGAAGATGATGGTGATGGTGCAAGAGGGGATAATGCCTCGGGTTTGGATCGTAGGATGTCTGTGTTGAAATCGAGTAACAGTAAATCAATGTTACTCAGGAGCCAAACTCAAGATTTTGATCATAATCGTTGGCTTTTCGAGACTAAAGGGAAATATGGTATTGGAAATGCATTTTGGCAACAAGATGAAGATTCATATGATCATGATACTGGAATGAGTATGTCTGATTTTATGGATAAACCATGGAAACCACTTACAAGAAAAAGCAAAGTCCCTCCTGAGATCATTAGCCCCTACAGGTTTGAAATACCTTATATATACATATATTTCTTCGTACATCACATTCGTGCATTTACAGTTTACGAGACAGTATTGATACTCTAGAAAGCAGCGGCAGAGCCAGGTAGGACCGAGGGGTTCATCAGAACCTCCTCCATATATATAGTAATAAATGTTGAACACCTTTTGACTTTGACTTCATCGTGTGTTTACTTCTTTCATATTTTGGATCCCCTAGTGAAAATCCTGACTCTGCCCGTGGTTGAAAATTGTTATATCTGCTCGTGTTTCCAATTTACAGTTTACGAGACAGTACTAATCACACATTTTCCAGGTTGCTTATTCTTATCCGGTTAGTGGTGTTAATTATCTTCTTGATATGGCGTATCACTAATCCGAATCCAGATGCAATGTGGCTATGGGGAGTATCGATAGTATGTGAATTATGGTTTGCATTTTCATGGCTTCTTGATGTCCTTCCGAAACTCAACCCTATAAATAGATCAGCTGATTTAGCTACACTTAAAGAAAAATTCGAAACACCATCTCCTTCTAATCCTCATGGTAGATCTGATCTACCAGGAGTTGATGTGTTCATTTCTACAGCTGATCCTGATAAAGAGCCTCCTCTTGTCACTGCTAATACTATACTTTCGATTCTTGCTGTCGAATATCCTGTTGAGAAAGTATCTATTTACATCTCTGATGATGGTGGTGCTATCTTTACCTTTGAAGCCATGGCTGAGGCTGTGCTCTTTGGTCAGGTTAGTTTGTCTTCATCTCGTCTATCTCAACTTCGACTGGATTTAAGGAAGTGTGTTAAGTGTTAACTTCTTTTTTTAATAAACGACCTTATTATACATATTTTTTGCACCTTTAGATTGATTTTCATATATCTTGTCACTAGATTGAACATTCTTAGAAGATTATTCAACAACAACAACACCACTGTTTCAAACAAGTTGAATATCTTCTTTTCTTATCTTAGAGCTGGAGTGTATTAGAACTAATGCTAGTATTTTGTGTTGTTCATCAAAGCTTTGGGTGCCATTTTGTCGAAAACATAACATTGAGCCAAGAAATCCAGACAGTTACTTCAATCAGAAGACAGATCCAACGAAAAACAAGAAGCGGGCTGATTTTGTGAAGGATCGACGTTGGATCAAGAGGGAGTATGATGAATTCAAGGTCAGGATCAATGGTCTACCAGATGTCATACGCAAAAGATGCAAGATGCATAACTCAAAAGAAGAAAAAAAGGAAAAGGCACTCGCAAAGGAGAACAATGGAGGGGATCTTCCTGCAGATTTCAAGTATCAAAAGGCAACTTGGATGGCTGATGGCACACATTGGCCTGGCACATGGTTTGAACCTATTGCTGATCATAAAAAAGGAGATCATGCTGGGATTTTGCAAGTAAAATAGCTTTTATCATCATCTTAGATTCGATATAATACATAAACAAACATTCAAACTCGGCATCAGCTGACTAGAGCACTTCAACTTTGAGAGTGCAAATCTAGACACCTCAACTTGGTCTCAGCTGACAATTGAACACTCCAACTCGTCTCCATTGTGTCTCGTGGACACTCAATGCTGATGTGCATGCTCAAAGTTGGAGTGTCTGTTTATGTATTACGCCTATTTGTTGTCCAAATTACTTTTTTGACTTATAGTACTTATGTTCCCTTGTAGATAATGAGCAAGGTGCCGGAAAATGATCCAGTAATGGGAGGTCCGAATGAAAAACAATTAGATTTCACCGGTATTGACATCAGACTTCCCATGTTTGCATATGTCTCTCGTGAGAAGCGTCCAGGTTACGATCATAACAAGAAGGCAGGAGCAATGAATGCTTTGGTGAGAGCTTCTGCAATTCTTTCAAATGGACCGTTCATACTCAACTTGGATTGTGACCATTACGTCTACAACTCCATGGCTGTTCGAGAGGGTATGTGTTACATGATGGACCGTGGTGGTGATCGTGTTAGCTATCTACAATTCCCTCAAAGATTTGAAGGAATTGATCCATCTGATAGATATGCTAATCATAACACTGTGTTTTTCGATGGTAAGAAATGTCCAATTTTCCAAGTATTACAATGTTTTAGAATTAAAATCCTAACTTGAAATCTATGTAATGATATCAGGAAATATGAGAGCTTTGGATGGTCTACAAGGTCCTGTATACGTCGGGACTGGGTGTATGTTCAGGCGCTACGCACTCTATGGTTTCCACCCACCACGAGCTAGAGAGTACACCGGCTTCCTTGGAAAAAACAAGAAAGAAGCTAAAAATGTTGCTATGCCATCAGAGCTAGACGACGATTCACAACCTTTAACAGGACATCCTGACTTGAACCTGCCAAAGCAATTTGGAAATTCTACAATGTTTGTTGAGTCAATAGCAGTGGCTGAGTTTCAAGGCCGACCTCTAGCCGATCACATCACTGTTAAAAATGGAAGGCCACCTGGTGCCTTGCTCATCCCGCGTCCTCCTCTAGATGCACCAACTGTAGCTGAGGCCATTGCAGTCATCTCTTGCTGGTACTTCGAAAAACTCTTCATACAATTCTGCTCCCTCCATTTCATTTGTTCGTCTTACTTTCCTTTTAAGCAAGTCACTTTCCCTTTTTGGCATCTACACGTTTATGACCATGAACTCTGTGTCAAGTCAAAATCAGACAAACAAATTGAAACGGTGGGAGTACTAAATTTAGGATTTTTATCAACTTGTTAGCTATTTGTTACAGACATACTTAATAATGCGTTTATGATTGAAAGGTTTGAGGACAAAACAGAATGGGGAGATAGAATAGGATGGATTTATGGATCAGTGACAGAGGATGTGGTGACAGGATACAGAATGCACAATCGTGGATGGAGATCTGTCTACTGCATAACAAAACGAGATGCCTTCCGTGGGACTGCACCTATCAACCTGACTGATCGTTTACACCAGGTGCTCCGTTGGGCAACTGGTTCAGTCGAGATCTTCTACTCTCGTAACAATCCTGCCCTTGCCAGCCCTCGTCTCAAGTTCTTACAACGCATTGCCTACTTCAACGTTGGCGTCTACCCTTTCACCTCAATATTCCTTGTTGTCTACTGTTTCATCCCAGCCTGGTGCCTCTTCACTGGCCAATTTATTGTACAAAACCTCAACGTTTACTTTCTTACTTACCTCTTGCTTATCACAGTCACTCTTGTCCTCATTTCCCTCCTTGAAGTCAAATGGTCTGGCATAGGCCTTGAAGAACTATGGCGTAATGAACAATTTTGGCTCATTGGTGGCACGAGTGCTCACTTTGCTGCTGTCATACAAGGACTCTTGAAAGTTATAGCTGGTATTGAGATTTCATTCACATTAACATCAAAGTCTGCTAACGAAGACGAAGATGACATATACGCTGACTTATACGTCGTCAAATGGACAAGTCTTTTTATACTACCACTAACAATCATAGTTGTCAACATAATGGCACTTGTCATTGGCATTTCAAGGACAATATACAGTATTCTACCCCAATGGAACAGGTTGTTTGGTGGTATTTTCTTTAGCTTTTGGGTACTGTCACATATGTATCCATTTGCTAAAGGATTGATGGGAAGAAAAGGAAGAGTGCCAACAATTATATACATATGGTCAGGGCTTATTGCTATTACTGTTTCTTTGCTTTGGATTACCCTTCAAAATAATGTTGAAGGAGGGGGCAACTTCAAGATCTAGAATCAACATGATGATACGAATGATGGAACGAAGAATGAAACTTTATGACAGCAAAACAACAAAGATGAATTTTATTGTGTCATATCATATGATTGTAAATTTTTTTTTTTTTACTATTACAAGAAAGTTATTGAGTATATATCAATTAGATGTAGTCTTGTAGTCCTCCTCCCATATTTTGTTAAAAAGGAGGAAAGTTGATAGCTAAAATGGTGTACTTACTTATCAATAAAGAAAAAATGAGGAGAATTACACATACTTCTCCCTTATCCTTTTTTTTTTTTTTTTGGTTAATCACCCTTCAGTATCTGACATCTATATTGGAGTCTGACTAAATCTGACAAGGATGCTTTGGTTTATTGGATCGATAGTAGTGGTCAAGTGTGTTAGACAGCAGACATTCTCTTAAATCGAACCCCTTCTTTTTTCTTTGAAAAAAACCGTAAGGAGTAAGGAAATTAATTAAACTCTTGAATGAGACTAAGCAGCACCCTGTTTTGGAGGTGTTGTATGTTCTTATATTTTAAGGGGCTTGAACATATCGGTTTAAGAATGTAAAAATCTCAATCATCCCACCACAATCTATGTTAGTACTCCCTCGGTCCTTTAGATGTCAATGGAGGTGAGCAAAAATCAAACCGACCAATAAACCGGACCGATAAAAACGTTATTGGTTTATTCTTATTGGGTTATTAGGTTATCCGATTTTTAATAGTTTTGAGAAAAAAAATTATTGGGTTATTGGTTCAATATCGATTTTTACTATTGGATTATTGGGTAAACCGATAACCCAATAAGATTACAATAATTTATTATTCTACTCTTTCGTAAGTACTTAATTTTATTAATTTGTAATAGGACACTATAGCAATACTTTAAATATTTTAACCTTTATAGTACTTAAATGATTAGTTATCCACTTTAGTATTTTAGTTTGTAATTAACAAATTATAACTTTTGCAAATTTGTAAACATAGTTTTCGTACTCTATCTGCTTTTTATTAATGCAAATTCTCATTATCATTCTTATCGAATAAACCGAAAACCGAATTGTTAAGGACTTAAAACCGATAAATCAAAAATTAATAAAAATTATTTTATTGGTTTTCTATTGGTTTAGCATATTTAAAAATCAAAAATTGATAAATCAAACTGATAATATACAAAATCGAACTGACCCGACCGATGCACACTTCCAGATGTCAAGTGTAACATAGTTTGTGTTGTTTTATTTTTTTCTTTCTTTTTTTTTTTTAAAAAAAGAGCTTTATTTGTTCATATTTTATAACATAGTTTGTGTTGTTTGTTTTGCTTTTTTTTTTTTTTTTTTAAAAAAGGAAAGAACTTTATTTGCTTATATTTTGTATAGCAATGTATAATAATCTATAGAAAGGCAAGTTTGTCCCTGTGTATTAATTCTATTTTTACTTCTACTTTCTGGCAAAATTACCTTATTATACTCTATTCTTTATGAAATATAAGATTATTCATATAGAAAAAGTAAAATCATCACTTTAATATTTCTTTCTCTTTTTGAGGGCCTGAGCAAAAAGATTTTAACGGTCTCTATTTTAAATAATTATGCGCACAACCTAATCAAATTCGCATATTATTATATTGGTCATATGTGTTTCTTATTTTTTATTATATTTGATTTTTTTAAGAAAATGCAAAATATTTACCACAATTGTTTTTTTGTTTTTTTTAAAATATATAGATATTGATTTAACATTTGGCTAGTTCTTTTGTTAGGACAAGGTTATAGATCTTTATAAATTGAAAATCCATCCTTCTCACTACACATCATTTATATATAATTTAGTACACTTTAGAATATATATATATATATATATTTGTTGGGGATATTATTTTTTTAAAATATTTTATAGGCATTTCTATCTAATATATATAACTGTGACATACTCGGGGACGATGAAGGGTATATTCGTATTTCTGTCAGTTGCCTCTTCAATTTGGGGCCTTTGTGCCTTTGCCCGCATGGTTCCTCTTCACGTGAATCAATCCACGTGGCTGACTCTTCATCTTCGCAGTTGTTCGCTCTTCCATGATTGTTATGGAGTTTCGCAATTATTTTTATTGGTTTATTACAACAGTGTTGTGACCTAATTTGACTCATTTCTTCGACCAAATCATATATGCATATTAATTTTACTATGATCTTTTTAAATAAATATTTGTTATCTTATTTATTTCAAATTTTGTTACACTTCTTTTCGTATGACTTGATCATTCGATTTCATTTAAAGTTGAAATACATGCTTAATCAAATGAAATAACAACAAAAAGAAATCTATTAATTGTAGTACAAAAATCTATTCTCCTCAAATTTATAGCACTTTATTGACAACAAATAATTTATTGTGCCATGGAAGCAAAATTAAATTAGGAAAAAGGAAAATCTATTTTCACATGGATTTTCCAACTTGTCTCAAACTCCTACTGATTTCAAGGACTCAATTTTTCTTGGCCTGCCATAAAAAATAATTAAAAAAATTAACATTTTAAAGGATTGGAAAGGAATGATGGACCAAAATATATACAATTACATATTCAAGATAATTTTATAAACAAAACTCGGTGAAAATAAAATATACACAAATCTCATTTTTTTACTTTGCAGGTAAACTTGCTTAATTTCTCATTGAAAAATTTGTAAATAATGAGAATAATGAACACCTACCTACTCTCTCTATCCCATATTATATGAGCACTTTTTATTTTACACAATTATTAAGAAATCATTAATGTATTAGTGAACTTTACCATTTTACCATTTATTTATATCAATACACATTAAATTAAGTTAGAAAAAAAATCATTAATACACTAATTAATGGTGGGATAAAATGGAAAAAAAAATTAATTCTATCCTAATTTAGTAAGTGTCTAATATAGTATGAGACAAATATTCATAGAAAGATGTCCATATAATATGAGACCGAGGTAGTAACATTTGTGTAGTAGTATTAAACATGTAATCATAGTTGAGAATTTTTCGGAAATAATTTTTCTATCTGTGAAGTAGTGATAGGTCTGTGTACATTTTTTTCTTCCAAATCCAGATTTTGGGATTATACTAGGTTGTTGTAGTAGTAGTATCATTATTATATTTAATGTATGAACCTTATATAAATTGTATAAAAATTACTCCCTCCGTTTCATATTATACGGGCACTTTCTATTTTACGCGGTTATTAAGAAATCATTAATACATTAGTAGACTTTATCATTTTACCCTTCATTTATTTCAATGTACATTAAATTAAGTTAGAAAAAATCATTAATACACTAATTGATGTTGGGATAAAATAGGGAAAAAATAATTAATTATATACTTATGGGACGAATATTTATAGAAAGATGCTCTTATAATATGGGACGGAGGAAATATTTATACACGAATATGAGTTAACTTATGTATTTCTACCTAAAGTATGAGTTATGGAGAATAAATATTTTCAAAAATAGACATAGACGCAATGTAAACGTTTACAAGGCCATCTTAAATAAAATTAAGGTGTTTAGATGTACATTAATTCAATGTGGGAGTGCTTAGCTGCCAGTTGAGGTCAAGTTAAAATGTCTATCTATGTATTATGCCTCACAAATTTTTGTCTAAATACACAAATACTCAGTGCGAATAAGTTTTTTTTCCTCAAAGAAAAATAGAAGAAAGGGAATTTTTTATACAACTCTTGAAAATATTTACGTCATGTAGCCCAATATAAATAGGGGGAGTCTTCACATATAATGTAACCTCGTATTAAATGTATAAACAAGTACGAGCTAAGGAGCATAAGTATTTTTAAAAATAGACATAGACGCAGTGTAAATGTTTTCAAGGCCATCTTTAACCAAGTTAAGTGTCTTGATATGCATTAATTTCAACGTAGGAGTGCTTAACTGCCAGTTGAAGTCAAATTAAAATGTCAATATATCTATTATGCCTCACAAACTTTTGTCTAACATACATAAAGTCACAAACAACTCAATACAAACAAGTTTTTTTTCCCAAAGAAAAAAAGATGAAAGGGAAATTTTCAAAAATATACACCTTTTGAAAATATTTACATCACGTAACCCAATATACAATACTTAGAGGGTCATTACATGCAATGTATCAACCTCGTGAAGAAAAAAAGCAGAAAGGAAATTTTCAAAAATATACAACTTTTTAAAATATTTACGTCATGTAACCCAATATACACTACTAGGGGGGGCAGGGGGGAGAGGGGGGGGGATCATTACATGTAATGTATCAACCTCGCGAAGAACTAGGGGGTCATTACATGCAATGTATCAACCTCATAGAAAATTTATAAAAATGTGTTTATACACAACTACGAGTAAAATTATATGTTTACACAGAAAGTATGAGCTACGGAACGTAAATATTTTTCAAAAATAGACCTAGAACATACAAAAAGGAAAGAATAACTTACTTGGTGTAAGGGTCAATGTCATTCTTAGAATAAATAGGCTCTTGAATTCTTCCAAATTTCCTCAAGACAGATTTGTCAATATATTTGTTACCAGACATAGCTGTTGCATCTGGGAAATCAACTTCAGCAAGATTTTCTCTCTTATTTTTTGTGACAAAAACTCCAGGACCATGAAATAATTGTTGTTTCATTGTGAAAATGCTTAGTCCTAATGCCACTGCTAATATGCCACCCAATACATATATAGGTGCCATTTCCCCATTGGGCATTGATAACCTAAACAAATATAGAGTTTAAGTTTTATGCACCGACGCAGATAGCATATTCATATATTCAGGTCACTTGAATAGGTAAATTCTCTTGATAAAAAATAATAAATAATATTAGTAATAAAAAATGGTAATTAATTGGTTATCACATGTTAAATTTTTTTGAGGAAGCAACAAAAAAAAGAAAACCTTTAGATTGTTCGCTCCCGTTTGAGCATAGATTTTGGGAGTAGATTTTTTAAGAAAAAAATGTCAAAAACATTATTATTCATGAAACTTGATGATCAAATTTAGGATAACACTTCATTCCGACTCACAAAAGTTTTAATTTTTATGAAAAAAGCAAAAATACATGTCCAAACATAACTTTAAATTCTAGAATTATTTTTTCAAATTTCAACTAAATCTATAATCTATCACTGGCTATACAACTTAAATCATTATTTATAACTAGATTTAAAGAGTTTAAGTTATATACATCCACCATTTTAGTTATAAGAAAATTTTAATTTTACACTATCATCAAAATTCACCTAAAAAATATCTACAAGTAAAACTCCTTAAAATATAAAATTTATGCCATAACATGAAAGCTGATCTGATGGTGTAGAACTTATTATTTTACTACACATTATCATTTTGATACCTAAATATTTCAGAAATAAATTGTAAAGAAAATAAATAAACCATGTTATCTCCCTTATAATACAAGTTTACAAAGAATCGATATTACTATGTCAGGATAAAATGTAAATGTTACACATTAAAGTAGTAGAATAAAAACTTGTTTGACAAATTAAAATGAAAATAAGTTTAAGTTATATACGTCATTACTATAAATTTTTTTACTTCTTTAAAATATGAAATTTATAATCTTAAAAATAAGTTAACGAGACGAACTTCTTAGGGTTGACATGAGTAGAACCACCAGCAGAGGAAAATCTTGGAGCAGTAGAAGAAGCAAACGATCGATTCTCCACCAAGGCATTGGTCATGGATTTCCAATAATTCTGTCACAATAATGAAGATAAGAATAAACAGAAGTTAAAAATCATTATTTAAAAAAAAAAAAAAACAATATCTTGTGTTGGTAATCAAAAAATAATTGGGATAAAAGAATATTACAATAATATTATAAGATCTCAATTAAACAATTGACTCGATCTGATCACCAAGTAGTTTAAACTATAAGTCACAAAAGAGTTCCCATTTAACACTTATGATTATATATATCACTCCACTTAAGAAAAAAATATAGATTTCCGATTTACCTCTACCAAAATAATGAAAGCAATAATAATTACAGAAGTTGTGATCGATATTTTTTAAAAAAAATGATTTTTGTGTTAGATATGAAGTAACAATTAGATCAAAGAATGTTGTTACCTTATAAGGTCTCAATATCAAAGATTTAATTGAAATTAAAAACTCGAATAATTCCAACTATAACACATATTCATGATTATAACTCGATTTTAATTAGCTGAAAAAATTAAAGAAGAAGAATAATAATGAATTTTTTTTCTCTTACCATTTTGAAGGCCATTTTCACAAGGACGGAGTGTGGAAGAAATTATTTCATACACAGAAAAAGAAATTCAGATTTATTTTAAAGGAAATGGAAGTTGATTAGTTCTAATATAAAGGGAAAAAGAGGATGAGAGATTTTTTTTGTTTTAATTTTTATTTTTATTTTTTTTAAAAAAATATTTATTTGGGTAGTTATTTAGGTCCTAAAACAATGGGACATAAGACATGTAAGTTTAAATACTCGATATGCATGGAGAATTTATGGGATTTAAGGGAAGAAGTTATCTTTCTTTTTTCCTATAATCTTTTCAAACTTAAGATGTGAATATTAAATAATTAAACTACTTATTTTAATATTTAAATGTGTAAAACTTTTTTTTATTTAAAAGTTCATAAATATAAAATTTGATTGAACACTAAATTTATCTAATATATATTAATAAAATATTTGTAAAAATTATATGGTGGTTGGTATGAAGGGAGAGCCCCAATTGGTAGAAAAAAATCCACAACCCCTTGGGGTTATCCTGGTGTAGATAACTAGTGATAGTAATTATACGTGTTGATCCGTGACGATGTTGGTTAATGATTGTGTTATTGGTTGTAGCTAGCGGTGGTGGACAATTATGGTGGATGTTAGTGATAAAACTAATGGTGTGATGGTTTATAATATATAGTGATGAGAGACTGATATTTGAATGTCTGATCGATGATGGTGATTATTATAATGATGATAATTGATTATACTGATCGACAATAATGACAAATATGAATGAGGATGAAACGTTGTTAATTAGGGTAATTGAGTTGTGATAGTTAATAATGATATGTGGGATGCGGCGAAAATGATATCTGATAATGATGGATATGATAACGGACTTTATACATGATCTCAATCATTCAAACACATGTGAAAAATCTTAATAGGTTAGTTAGTTGACTATCTCAACTCCCACCTTCTTTATGAGGGTTCAATTCGCCACATTATAATCCTTCTCCCCATTTTATAAAAAACCCTACAACCAATTTTTTTAAAAAAAATCATTCAAACACATTAAATGATTGTAACATAAATTTAAAAAACGCACTTCACATTAGCAATAAAAGTAATACGAAATAAAGTATCTAACAACTGACGATGATTGATAGGCATCTAATTCCAAAATAAATATCAAACATCGAACAATAAATAAATAAATAATCTAAAACAAACAAAAAGCCACACTACTCCAAAGGAACATTGCATTACATTCAAATTAATACAATAGAAAACCTGTGCCTAAAAAACTTATATGCATCTACACTCACCCTGTGCTACAATTTTACACAACAAATCTTCAAATGAATACAAATTCAAGAGATCAACAAGCCAATTGATCTCTATAAGCTGATATTTCTTCAAAAATGGGAAGTCGTCTCGATCGAAACGGGACCATTTGGTTCATCAACTGATCAAGATTTTCAATAAACACATCTTCTAATAATACTAATTGTGAAGAATTAGTTGAAACAAATTTGAATGATTCCAATGGTTCCAACTCCTTCAATAGTTCCATAGCACGACTTTTCGACTTTGGATCATCTGAACCAGGGAGTTTACCTTGTAAAATGTCTCCAAGAACCATTCTTGCTTCATTAAATCGCGCTAATTTCATAAGACATAAGCATAGATTGCAACCTTTGTTGGCGTCAGGGTCGATTTGTTGAGCTTTTTGATAAACAATTTCAGCAGCTGCATAGTTTGTTTGTTGCATGTATGCCCATCCCAAGTTGCCCTGCATAGCAAGCACTGTTAAATGAGGAGGGGGCAGGGGCAGGGGCACGGTGTGCTTGTAGAGACGAATTCAAAATTTAGAGTCAGTAAGTTCAGTATGAAGTACGATTGTAAATGCATACATAAACTATAATTTTTTGCTTATGTACATGGTTAAGCTGAAAGAATTGAATTCAGTTGAACCTATGTAACCATCTCTAAGTTGACCATTGTTTACTAGTTGTGGTGGTTGCGAAGTCATAAAAGAACAGAATACGAGATACACAGTAATACAATAAGAAATGAATCTTGGACCTAAATGAACCTCAAAAGATAGCTCTTGAGTGGAGGATCACGCATTTGATTAAACATCAATGTGGGACTTCTTCAAGTAGATAAGACAATTTATCACAAGACAAATGAGATAAGGAGATTTTCTAAATTCAAACATAACTACACCCTCCGTTTCAATCTGTTTGTCCTATTTTTATTGGCACGACGTTTAAAAAATAACAAAATTGGTACCAGTATTCTCGAAGTCTCTTGTTTGATGGTAACTTGGAATTTCTTTCCATGAGATCGAGCTGTCTTTGTAGGTTTACCATTGAACGCTTCTCCATGGTATATCATTTGTAGCTTCTGCTTCAACAATTCAATCTGCTCCTCTAATTTTCCACTTTTCTGTGACATATTCATCAATATAATAAGCATATCGGGATCTAACTCAACTCAAAATTTAGCGCATGATAAGGTCAGAATTATAATAGCCCCGCAGCACACATTCAAGACTGATATGTGGAGTATAGATAATAATAATATAGAAGCTCAAATATAACAAAAACTATGCTTGATGCGTTTTGACTCTGATACGGAAATGGATCTTAAATCTAACTCAACTTCAGAAGTAAGTCTAATACCAAGACCATATAACTAGACTACAATGCATATGTTCAACTAATGTGAGACTCGAGACATAAAAGATTGATGAATATCATTCACATATAGGAGAAATAACAATAACAATAACAATCTAGGTAAGAAGCATATAATGAATTAACCGACAATTGATTAAGTGTCACTAAATCCAGGATTGCTAAAGTCTTTAGCGGTATTTATATAAACCTACCCTCAACATAATAGTTATTGTTCATGCTCACCTTGTATAAATCTAAAAGGACATTGTCTAATGATTCCTGAGCCAGTCTAGAACATCTATCTCTGAACGATTTTATAGCTTCAATGGCTTCGTCAGCTCTATTTTGTTGTTTCATTACTACTGCCATATCTTTTAACGCGCTATCTACTCTGTCTCCTTCATTTATTGCCTTCCAAAATAGTACTATTGCACTTTCTGCATCTTTCTCAACAAGCTGAAATCAGTCACATCACCAAAAAAATTCATTAGTCATCGTCAGTTGAGGAATCACCGAGGTCTAATAGTACAACAACAACATACCAGTGGAATCCCATGAGTGGGCTCTGGAGAGGATAAAATGTACGCAAACCTTACTACTACCTCATAGAGATAGAAAAGGTAAAATCACCGAGGTCTAATAGTACACGACTCAAAATTCAAAAGGACAATAGGCTCGTCCTTCTATCATTCTTGACTTTTGTCACAAAGTTAGAACTCGTCTAATTCACACACTTACCAATGGCACCAACGCTAAAAAGTTTAGACAAATATATTTGGAGTATTGGTTGATCTCAAAATTATTATGTATACATAATAAATATCGAACCTCTTTAATTTCATGAAAATTCAGTATCCGCCACTAATGCCCATCAATTAATAAATACTACATATTTCTCCATCCTCCAACAAAGTAGAGTCTGGCAGGTAACATGTATGCAGACTTTAACATTGCCTCACAACAGAGATAAAAAATATATTTTTAAAAGACTCTCGTCTCAAAAATATAAGGCTCCAAAAGTAAAAAAATATTACATATTTTCTCATTCATCGAGCTCATAGAAATAAACAGAGGTTATTTTCGAAAGACCTGTTCTTAAAAATATCAGACCCAAAATTAGAAAATACTACATATTTCTCCATTTAACTAGCTCAATGCAGGAGGTCTACATATTCTCCATCCAATTAACTATTTGATCTTAACATTTATACATTCCAAACAATGTTAGAATATTACATACATACAACGCGTAACTTTCTGATATGATAACTACTAGTTGAATGACGATAAATCAAATTGATGTCAATTCATAACAAACCTGTGCATATTTTGCTCTGACATAAGGACTATCACCATGAGGAAGCTTATGAATAACACGATAATTATTGGAATCAATTTTTTCACCATTTTTTGAGCTGCTATAATTCTTCATAATTGAAAAAGAAAATGTTGAATTAATGAAGAGAAGGAGAAATTAAAGATGAAATTTTCTTGGGAGTGATGGAATAGTCAGAGAAAATAGAGGAATTTTTTTTTATTGCTTTGGATCAGGATGAACCTGGATGGGAAAGAGTCCAGGTTATTTGTTTGTTATTTTTTTTCTTTTTTAGATATTATTATATGGGTGGCATTTTATTAGCCACTTAGTGCCAATATTTTTTATTCATTGTGTGCCTTTTACAACGTTGGGAGACTCGATCCTTTTGTCCTTGAGGCTTATTCCTTTTTGTTGGATATTTATTTTAATATTCGATTAATTTATAATTGAATTATTTTTTAAGTTGATTCAAATTATTTTAATATTTTATTACTTATTATTTAGATTTGGCGTATAAAAAAACTTTTTGAATTTTTGGTAGAAAGAGATTTTTCTAAGGAAAAAGATTTTAATGCTATCCAATACACTTTCTCTTTCCAAATTATTTTACAATACGCTTTTTTGATGTCGAAGTGCATTTTTTGGGAACTATTATTTATAAATTAAAAGATTACTCATTGTTATAGCCAGATGTGAAAGATATCTATTGTTCAAAATGAATTCTTTTTAACACATATATATTTTCGAGCTAATAATAAGTCTGAAAGTAGGATTGTTTTTGATAAAGAATATATTTTTTTAAAAAAATAAGTGAATTTTTAATTTTTTGATAAGTAAGAAAAAGGTATTACATCAAAAGAATAGATAACTAATCTAGCAAATTGATTTTTTTTTTTGTAAAAAATAATTTTAAGAGGTTGGTATTTTTAAAAAAGTATAATATTCTTTAGAGATTGGTTATTTCTAACTTCATAAGGTCCTTTTTTTCCTAGGTTGGGTGTCAAAATATTAATTTATTGATTGAATTTTAAGTAGCTTAAGAGTCTTATCAAATTTTTTGCGACTATAAGTATAACACAAGTAATAATAGTTGAAAGAGTGATGTGCCTTTATCGTGATCATAAGCGTCCTACTTAGTTGAGATATCTTAGATGTGTACTATCGTCGGATAAATAATGTCGTTAGGTATGTGAATTTTATGCTAGTCTCAAGATGTTAATCTCTGACTAGAAAAAATTAATACTTGTACTTGAGAAATTTCTAATATAATAGATTCATAAAATTCATCAGTTATGATAAAAAATTTTATTAAACTAGAAAAAATTAACAAGTAATGAAATTAAAAATAAATAAAGCCTCTAAAGTTAAAAGATAAATAAGTCTCTTTTCAGACCTTACAAGTGCAAGTCGAGTTCAGGAGTTCATTAAGACAGGTCAAATTCTTTTTAAAAAATTAGCATAAGTAATTTTAAAATTCTTTCTTTTTTATTAAACTTTTTGTCAAGTCAAACTATGTCACGTAATGAGATTCGAAGAGCATAAAATCAAGGATTGTACCATGCCAAGTCTAATCATCCACAGTAAACTAATGGTGAATTTTGAAACTTTTTTCACAGTAAATTTAGTAACTGTTGTCATTTTTTCTCCATTTTAAATGTATCATTGCTTTTATTTTTATGTATAATTAATGATCGAATAACCGAACCAAACCCATTAACAACCAAACCAATAAATGTGTATTATAATTGAATTAGTTTGGTTTGAGAATTTAAAATCGAATTAAGTTAATTTGATTTTGATTTTCATCAATAACCGACCCATAAACATCCCTAAACTTATCCTCCTTAAATAATATTTCTTGAGCTAGACTCTAGAAACTTTGAGAGAGACAAAAATGATTATATATACACACATATACTTATGATTAAGAAAATATATAAATATGTGATTCGATTGGACAAATTATCTTTGAGTTAGATTTTAGAAACTTTGAAATGGAGAATAATCATTATATCTAGAAAGACAAAGAGGAGAGAGGGAAATGGAAATGGACTTGTTTACGCAATTACACACAATATGCATTACAAATTGCAATTGAACACAAAACAAATACATAATACATCAAACAAAAGAAAATTTTAAGTTACATAGATAATCAATATATTAAGTAGAAACACTGTGAAGCACAACAGTCTCAACTGTAAGCCCAGGCCCAAATCCGAAAAGAACACCCCAATCAAGGCCTTCACCAGTAGTATTAAACCCTTCTTTGGCTGAGGCCTTTCTCATTTCATCCAAAATAAATAGAACACAAGCACTGGACATGTTTCCATAGTCACTTAAAACTTGCCTAGTAGCTCGAAGTTTTTCGGGCTTTAGGCCCAATTTTAATTCAACTTGGTCCAGAATTGCCGGCCCACCCGGGTGCGCGATCCAAAAGATGGAATTCCAATCAGAAATGCCCAATGGTTGGAATGCTTCTATCAAACTCTTTTCAATGTTTTTGGAGATCAATCCAGGAACATCTTTGAGCAAGTGAAATGTAAGACCAACTTCACGAAGGTGACCGTCTATAGCGCCTTCGCTGTCAGGGAGAAGAGTTTGGGCTGCAGAGACAAGCTCAAACAAAGGCCTTTCGACGACTGGTAATGGATCTGAACCTACAATGAGCGCAGCTGCCCCATCACCAAAAAGGGCTTGTCCAACCATACTATCCAAGTGAGCATCACTTGGGCCACGAAAAGTGACTGCAGTAATCTCTGAGCAAACAACAAGGACGCGTGCGCCCTTGTTGTTTTCAGCTAAGTCCTTTGCTAGTCGAATAACAGTCCCACCAGCAAAGCAACCTTGTTGGTACATCATGAATCGCTTCACTGAGGGTCGCAGCCCGAGAAGCTTAGTGAGCTGATAGTCGGCGCCAGGCATGTCCACCCCACTAGTGGTACAAAACACCAAATGGGTAATTTTGGACTTTGGCTGGCCCCATTCTTTAATAGCCTTTTGGGCTGCTTCTTTACCAAGTTTTGGCACTTCAACCACCACTATATCTTGCCTAGCATCGAGAGAAGGAGCCATGTATTCGCAAATACCAGGGTTTTCTTTTAGAATTTCTTCTGTTAAGTGCATGTACCTCTTCTTAATCATTGATTTATCACCTGCATATTAATCGAAAAACCCTCATAAATTGTACATTATCGTCATAGAATTTCATTCTTCATCCCATCCTTCTTATTTTTTGCTTCTAGGATGATGTCGGAATTTACATCTATCTATTAGTGCTCATCCTTCTAGTTTCTTTGACTCTACTCGATTTACTATCAATATTAAGAAAAGCAAGATAAAATTTACTTAGCATCAAAGAAAGTATATCATGTAGGACCACTACTTAGTTATCAATATGCAGAGGCATAAACACAAACAATATAATTGAACAAATCAAGAACATACTTTTGGTACACATAAAAAATAATTTAAAAAAAATTATATATCTTACACATGCGCTTGAATTTCTCCTTTAGCTCAATCACATGCTCACTATTCGTAATTCGAAAATAATAATCAGGATAAGTGCTCTGATCAACACAGTTTGAAGGAGTCGCTGTGCCAATGGCCATGATCGTAGCTGGCCCCTTTGCACGTTGCGCCCTTCTAACCTCCTCCACGGTCACCATTTTCCTGCTTTTTTTTTTTTTAAACTAAAATTTATGTATATGAAAACACCAAATATTGACGAAAAATGGCTTGTGTTGAAGTACACAAACTTTGCATGGGGGTGTATGAATATTTATAGAAGACGATAGGCATAACAAACTGGTAGTTAGTGTTCACGTGGTAGAGCAATTTTTTTTAGGTATATTCCTGACTTTTATTTTCCTAAAAAGTAATCTGACCAAATTTTCGATTTTAAGATTGTGAGTTTAATTTTTAAAGTTTTTTAATATATATCAAATAATAAAAAAAATAAAATTAAGTTATATACATTATTAGTGTAATTTTTTTTAAAAAATCTTATTAGGTTACTAAAAGAATTTATAATCTTGAAATAAGACTTGATAACATGTTATAAAAGATAAATATTATTTTTTACGTTAATAATATATTTAATTTAAAATATTCAATTGTACTTACTTTTATAAAAGCTCCATCCCCCACTAATGCTACCTACTTCTCAAAATCAAAAAGTTATATGTTGAGGTCTATATGTTCATATAAATAAAAAAGGATGTGTTGTTATATTTATATTTATATTTATTATACTCTATTTTATCATTTTGAGATATGATAAAAAAAAAATTAAGTCAACGTCACAAAAGTACAAAACGTATAATATAAGTGTTTCTATTAATTTTTGGTAAATAAAAAGGTACCTTTAAATTATTCCAAATTTGGACATTAATTATATATATACAAACATGTTCAAATATAGTTGCGTACGATAATTTTAAATTAACATTGCAATATCAGTCCAATTAAGTTGGAAGCATTAAAGATAATAATAATAAAAATTATTTGCATCGAATATTTACAGTGAAGAAAGTTTACCACAATTGTGATTTTATTTTTTCTAGAAAGAAAGATATTAATATTTATGTTTGGTTATAGTAAAAAAATACTAAAAATAAATAAATAAATCTAATGAATCAAAAGTTTATGTAGCTATTAATGTGAGGTACGCTCTTAATATGATTCTTTTTTTATAGGAATTAAATTCAAATTTTTTATTTTAAAAAACTTTTTAATCATCTCACCATAATATATAATTTTGATTAAAATTTGACAAAATGATGAAAGTTGTTTGGTAAAAAATAAAATTAAAAAAAATATTTATTAATTGATGATGTGTTTGATTGTTAAGTAGGTACATTTTGTGGTGTTGGAAAATTTGGTATAATGTGTGGACTATAAAGTCAAAACGTCATCTCATTTTTCAACTTTTTTTTTTAACATATATCTACCACCAATAAAAATAATATTCTTTTTAATAATACGAATTTTTTTTTTATCATTTATGGGAAGATCAATTATATATATGGCATGTCTAAATTATTGTTTTTATATATAAAAAGATATATTCAAACTTTTAAATATTTATTGTAAAAAGTATGATCGAAAGCTTGAAAAGTCATAAAGTATTTTTTTTTTTTTATAATCAAACACTTGGTGAAATTTGAGTAAAATGTTACGAGTATAGGTCAAGATTTTTAGTTTGCTAGAGAAAAACGTTTTTTTCACATAAAAATATCTTGTCTTATTTATTTTTGCATAAAATTTTCTATAGTTATTAG
The DNA here is from genome assembly GCA_026153255.1 of Solanum medicagineum. Classification (NCBI taxonomy): domain Eukaryota; kingdom Viridiplantae; phylum Streptophyta; class Magnoliopsida; order Solanales; family Solanaceae; genus Solanum; species Solanum medicagineum. The sequence continues at coordinate 8,903,356 of JAPFFP010000089.1, read as the reverse complement.
TTATCACAAAAATACAGGGAATTGTTGATAATTTCCTATATTCCAATCAAGAAAAATAATTGCGACAAAATACTTTAAAAGAGAAGAGTGAGTTGATAGTAGTATATTATTGGATGATGAAAAAATTACAATATAAATATGAATATCAGATTAAAAAAAGAAGTCATTAACATATAAAAATTTTAGTTAAGTCTCAAATAATGAGGATTGATTTACTTTTTAATTCATTAAAATTCAGTTTAATCTACTTATTTAATACTCTCGTCCAACTAATCCGTCGAAAAAAAAGAAGAAAAAGAAAAGATGTTAGGTATAATATAAGGTCAATTTATTGCCACCAAGCACTCATTCTCCTTATTAATATATGACGATTGATGAGCTATCGTCAATGTTTCATCATAAGGAGCAATTTGTTTTTTTTAAAAAAAAATTAATTTAATTATATATTTCAAATTATGTAAAAAAAATTATAAATTATAATAATTAATAATTTAAATGATTCTCGAAATTTTATTTGTGCTATATAAATTATTTAAAGTGACATAAAAAGTATTGTAAATCACAATAATTATATTTACAAAGACACAAACAAAAATCCAATTTCTATCAATACAACAAAAATTAGGGTAAAGGGGGTAAAATAAATTATTTGAAAATTATGTAAAAAATATTATAAATCATAGTAATAATTAACATCATCATCATCATCATACCCAGTAAAAATAGTAATAATTAACAATTTAAAATATTTATAAAATACATTTAAAATTTAATTAACTCTCAATATTCTATTATATTACATAAATTAAAATAAAAATAACATATATTATTTTAAAATGACATAAATTCGCGAGTGATGGTCTAAAAGAAATTGTAAAGTGAAGTTAAAGCAAGCCAGCATTTATGAAAGTGATATAGGGTAATTATCAAAGAGGATAATGTTACTAATTTATCCCTTAAAAAATAAATAAATGTGAATACTTACTAAAAGAAATAATTGTAACTTATAAGGGTAATAAAGAAAATTTTTAATTAATATTTTTTATTTAGAAATGTGAAGAACTATTTTGAGAAAGATGATCAATTAATATGGGACAAAGGAAGTTATAATTACGCTAAATCTAAGTAGATTAGATCACTGGATAACGCTACAATAAAAATAATTTTATGTGGCAACAAATATTTACACTAACAAAAAATATTAAAATATTTATCGATGTTAATTAGTTGTCATTGAATTCTGTATCGCTATAGGTTTCCAGGCATCTAACGGGAGTTTTAAAATATAATTTTGTCACTAAGTATTATCTTTAAAAAGACATATTTAGTGATATGCTATTATTGCTAACTAATTGTCGCAAAATATATTTTTTTTAGTGTAATGTGAATACTTTGCTTAATTATTCCTAAAGAGGAAAAAGAAGAGTGCCAAAAATAAAAGGAGAATGTGAGTAATTTATAACATTAGAGTCAAATAATAATATTATGTTTTCTTTAGCTAATATGAGTGAAATAAATTTATTTAGAGAACTAGTTTTTGGGATCAATTTTGAAGAAAAAGAATATTGCTAAAATGTCTACATAACAAGTTTAAAGAAAAGCTCTCATAATTATTAAGGCTTAATGGCTAATTTCTAGCTATCGTCGAACTTTATGATTCAAAAAAAAAAAAACGCGGATAAATAAATATATACTAGTTAATTAGCTATGTTAGCTATAATGTGAATTAATAACGGCTCATGACTAACATATAACTGTAATTATAGTTTGAGTTTGTACAATTCGCGTCATTTATACAAACGTTGTGCGCGATTATATAAATGTTGTGCACGAATTAAATTGTATAGCGAAATATACAAACACTGCAAATTATATAGTAAATTATACAAACGTTGTGCATGAATTATATAGCTAAATATACAAACGCTATATAAAAACTTTGAATTGTATGCCGAATTATATAAACATACATAAATGTTGTGTGAATTATACAAATGCTACTATAACTATAGTTATATAATCACCCAAACTAAAACTATGAAACATAATTAAGATATTTGAGTTACTATATCCGAAAATTTCTCTTAAATATTTAGAAATTAATGGTAATCAGTTAGAATCCATAAAGTTTATGATCAATTTCTAGCCATGAATATAGTTTTAAAAAAAAATAATAAAAATAAAAAACGAAACACATTAAAAAATTCTTTTTTATGCACCCATAAATATGCATTAATTAGTTGTAGGTTCATTTAGCTTTTAATCAGTAATATAGCTCCCAGATAGATCTATGGGAAAGAATAATAAATTATTAGTGATAATCTCACTTTAATAAATAAATTAGGAGTAACCAAACTTTAACTTTTGCTTGTTTATTGACACCCCCCACCCCCCACCCCCCCCAAAAAAAACTTTTTTTTATTCATATTACTTTTATTAATTCTATGTTGATTATATATTTCTTAAATTAAGAGTTCATCGAAAATAACTTTTTATCTAGATAAATTTAAAATTTATAAGTATTTCACCCTTCGCATACTCTAAATATATTATTGTTACTAAGGTTGTTCAAAATCGAACTGAAATCGATACTCGAATTGAAAAAAAGATATTGGTTTATCGAAAACAGGTTAATGGTTTAGCAATTTTGGTAACGATTTAATTTTTTTATTATTAGGTTATCGGTTCTTAACGAATTAATCGATAACCCAATAATAAATTAAATAATTATATTTGTATTATTTGATATATGAAGTTCTTAATTGTTTCATACTTTTATTTTTTACTGCCTCAAACTCTCAATCATTGTACAATGTAGTAGTGTTTTATTTTGAGCAAAGTGCAATTTGTCAACTCATTTGTATGGTTCATTTGATTTGTCACCTTATTTTAAAGTAATTTTGAATAAAGAAAATTTTTTGTTAAATTTCAACAGTTAAACCAATAATCGAACTGATAACGATCAATAACCTATAAACCAATAACCGATAAGTCAATATCTTAATGGTTCTATAATGATTTAGTATATCTACAAATCGATAATTGATAAGTTAAATCGATAAATTTTAAAATTGAACCGATTAATATGCGATCCTAATTAGTAATTGTTACACATCTGTAGTTTTATTAATTAATTTAAAGAGAAAAGAACCTCACAAAGTAATACAAGAAAAATAGCATTAGAAGCCTCCAACCTAATATTAAATTGCCAACAAGAGCCACTTACCAAACTATATTAAATAAAATATAGCTTACTTAAATACTAAAGACGTAGGTGAAAGAAAACATGTAGGAGTACTTACTATATTAAGCTTGACATTAGACATAATTACGAAGGCAAAAGTACATAATGATATTTAATTTCGGATATGCATAAATATGCACTGAAATTTATATAAAATCGAATAAATAGATATCGTAATATCTTACATGAAAATTTTATGTCTTGCATGACATTTATGTGTTTATACTAAGTAGAATAAATGTATTTATTTATTCTACTTTATATGAGTTTAAGTGTCTATTTATACATATCCAGAGTTACTTACGGAATCTCGAATCTCTCTCGACGCCCGTGACTGTTAAAACCATTCGCTAGTCACTGATTATGTCCAGTTCTCGAAGGTTGAGGTCTACTACGAATCCAAGTTTGCTGCTCCAACCATTACCAAACTAATACCTATTCCGTTTAGTACTTCAGGTGCTTATGTTGCGTAAGTCTCTTTCTCGCATCTATTCTTCATCACATTAGTGGAACAAAACAAAAATATCGAACGCAACGATATTGAAATATTTGACGCCGACGGCTGACTCAAGTACCCCGAACCGCGTGAAATGATCGCCTAGCTAAGAACGTATTATGCATTTTAATGAATGATAAAATAATTGGGCTAGCCCAAATGAATAAAAATGGAATAAGCGCGGCTATGATTAGAGAACTTCATGTTTCATTTTAGAGTCCAATAGTCACATCTCACATATCTTATTCAATAGTGTTTGTGATGAACCAATTTGTTTTGTGCTATATCTATGCAACTATGTAAGTCACATATCAGTTGTAAGTATACATATTTAGATACCTCAATTCATTTTTACTATATCAGCTAAATGGTCTAACTTATAAATGATAATTTAGACATCGTCAAAATTTATGTTTCATGTCAATTACTTCTCTATAAAACGTTATGAGTGCGAATTGAAGCGTTTAGATGTCAGTTGAACGTAAAAGATAATAATAAAAAGCAAAAAGCTAATAACGAGGAGAAGAAAGAGAAACCAACGAAATATACACAAGAACCCATCCTAAATTAGACTTTCGAGCATCTAATAAAGCTTAATAAAAAGAAAGACCGTTGCCTATGATTTCGTGACAAGGATTTGGCTTACCTACTAGTAGGTTTTAGTAGGTACTGTCATGAATTGAGAAATTAGATCATGATAAATTATCAAATAACGTTATCTGTACGTGCATGCTCAAAGCTAATTTACTTGCCATTATTTGAGACCAAAATTTAAGTATATATTAGTACACGTTTATGTATTAGGTTGGATAAATTTCTTGCCATTAATTGTGACCAAAATTTCAATGTATATGTATTATGTCCTTAAAGAACTACTATTATAACTCTCTCTTTTTTTCTTTTATAAATTGGGGATATGGAAAAAATCAAAATAAGTAAAGAAATCACAATAAAAATTTAATTAACCAGCCAATTCAACTATTAAGATTATCTCAATCAACACTAATCCCCACCCCTAAACACAAAGAGATAATATTTTGTCACTTTCTTATAAACATTATTTGTACCATTAATCATTATAATATACATAAAGATTCCAATAACAATGAACATCAATATTTTAATTAAAAAATATAAATATTTTCGTTCTAATACCCTTTTTGCGTCATACTATATGATCATTTTCTATTTCATACGATTATTAAAAAATTACTAATTAATTTTATTATTTTATTTTTAATTTATATTAAATTAAATTAAAAAAATTATTAATATACTAATTAATGATGAATAAAAGAGAAAAAATTAATTAATTTTATTTAAAAAAATTAATTAATTTTATCTTAAGAAATAAATATTTATCGAAAGATACCCCTATAATTAAAGATAAAAATAATATATATTTGCATATATATATATAGAGACAAAAGAGTGACACACTAGTCTTCTTCCTCAGCTCCACCCACCCCCTAAAACCCCACCAAAACCCCTCTTTCTCTCTGCTTTTCCTCCATAGCCATCATGCAAGCCAATTTGCTTTCTTCAACTATACATCCCACCACTCCCAAAATCCCATTTTTCAATACCCCATGTAGGCCCCACTACAGTAGACCCCCACCCCCACCCACTCTCACCATCAGAGCCACTGCAGCACCACCGGAGACCACCAACTCAACAACCCCATCTCAAAAACTCAACAAATACAGCAGTCGGATTACCGAACCCAAGTCCCAAGGTGGTTCACAAGCGATTCTGTACGGAGTAGGATTATCTGATGATGATATGAACAAACCCCAAATTGGGATTTCATCAGTTTGGTATGAAGGGAATACTTGTAATATGCATTTGTTGAAACTTGCTGAAGCTGTTAAAGATGGGGTTCAAGAAGCTGGTATGGTGGGGTTCAGGTTTAATACTATTGGTGTTAGTGATGCTATTTCTATGGGGACTAGAGGAATGTGTTTTAGTTTGCAGTCAAGAGATTTGATTGCTGATAGTATTGAAACTGTTATGTCTGCTCAGTGGTATGATGGGAATATTTCTATACCTGGATGTGATAAAAATGTGAGCTTCTTTTTAGTTTTCTAATAGAATTTGAAAAGAAAAAGTTTATTTTGTCGTTGCTAGTGGTTGTTGCTAGGAGGGTCTATTGGAAATAATCTCTTTTTATCTTTACGAGCTAGGGGTAATGTCAACTGATTTGATTGATTGCTGATTGTATTGAAACTGTCATGTCTGCTCAGTTGTATGATTAGAATATTGCTATACCTGGATGTGATGAAAATGTGAGCCTCTTTTAGTTTCCTGATAGAATTTTTAAAAAAAGAAGAATATTACACTAATGGTGGAACAATTTTTAACACCATTTTGAGACGAGTTTTTGCCGAAAACAACCTCTCTATGTCTAGAAGATAGTGGTAAGGTTTGCGTACATATCCTCCCCAGACCCCACTTATGGGATTCCATTGGATATGCTGCTGTAATCAATGTTGTTTATACCATGTGAGAGATTCTGTGATACCTTTTTCTGTACTTTTTGCTTTTTGGATGTTCTTGTTATTTGGGGAATTGTGAGTTCTTTTATCCAATTGTGAAGTGTGAAAGTCGACATGAGCGACTAATCTTGGAAAATAAGTTATACTGCGGTATTAGTTTTTATTTGTTGTGTAAAAGATGCAAACTTTGCTATTATTGTGGAGAAAAAGATGTGAGCTTTGCAATTTTTTTTGGTCTATTCAATCAATTTGCTGTTTTACTTTCGCAAAATTGCTGCCTATCCTTGCACAGACATAATTTATTGTAGGTTAGATTTCTTGTAGTAGTAGATAAGATTCCTGGTTGATTTCGTGGTGAATACCATTCTTGGAAACATACCACTTTCAGTTAGAAGTAGTATATTTAAGAATCTGTATAAAAGTTTGATGATTCTTTTTTGCAATTTGAGCAAGAAAAAGTGTGAATTCCAGCATGCTCCTATCTCCTCCTGGTGATAATTGTTGTAGCTTCACAGATGCCAGGCACAATTATGGCGATGGGAAGATTAAACAGGCCAAGTATCATGATATATGGTGGAACCATTAAGGTCAGATCGGAACATTCATCTCTGATTCTTTCTCGTTCATCCAAAGCCTCTTTTCATGTGGATTATATATATGTTATCTTCTGAATTGACCATGCTATCACTTACAAAATTTCTTTGTGAAAAGTGAAGTGGAATAAATATGGAGAATAAACAAAAAGAGAGACTGAACTTTCGGGGAGGAATATCAAAAAGGAAGTGTGAAAGAGAACCAGTGTAGTATCTGAAATCTAATGTTTTAATGTACTCAACAAGAGAAATAGCAGAGGAAATCACTCGATATGAAAAGCAGACTCCCTACAGGACTTGCACTAGACCTGTATTAGTCACTTGGTGTATGTGGAATCTTGTATTATCGTCATATATCAATCACTAGATCTTTTTTGGTTAAAATTCCAGAACCAGTTGTTAAAAATTATTAGAAGATTTTCTAATAAGATGTCTATTTAGTTTGGTAAAATATTGCATTGGAGACCCTTGCTGTCAACACATTAATTACTTCATTGTCTAATCATAAAGGTAACCGACTTTCTAGAAATAATGCTAAATAAAAATCTACATAAACAACTCTAGATTCTACTAACATAATTGCCGTTAAAGATATTTCGAGGACATTTGCTGCATCACATGTTGATCTCTTATTCTATTTGCTTTTGAATTAACATTGATCCCTTATCTTTTCTCTAATATACAGCCTGGTCATTTTCAAGGGCACACATTCGACATAGTATCGGCCTTCCAGGTATTTCTTCTTATTGCCCCCTTTAGCAATTCTTCTGTCCATTTAGCCTTCAAAGTGAGAAAAAACCCTCTGTTTTGGTAGAGGTTTTGAATAGACTTTGTGACACATGGAGAATAATAAGCACAATTGTAAACTAGGAGAAAGCATGTTTTTGGTTGAAGTTCTCTTAGCCTATGCGTGTGTTTGAGGAACCTTGGAGGAGCATTAAGATCTTCAAGAGCGAGCTTTTGTAAACTGAGTCCAAGTTGTCTAAAGGATGGGATTTTTTTGGATATTTTTTTGTTTGATAAGTAAAGCATTTACACACAAATGCACTAAGGAAGTGAGTGTTACTAGATCACAGTTCTTCTTAGCCATTTTATTTTTTACTCTAATCCAATAAAGGTAGTTAAACAAATAAAATTTTTGAGCATTTCTTAGCCTATGCCATTACCTCTTTAACATATTCTATTTGCGTTCCTCGGGATCATCTGGCGGAGAATGCTCTTTTTCTGTATATCATAGTAAGATGGATGCTGGTGTTATGGTAAATTTAAAGAACAAGAAAATCTCAATGAATACTATGACCTTGACATCCTACCTGTTTCTGACCTATGTAATTCCAATCGTACTGTGCGGCAACTGGCAAAGCTTTTTCTTGACAAAAAGTCATCCGCATTTATGACAATTTTAATCTTTTATGATGGATACTCTTGTCTGTATAAGCATTTAAAGGGAAAGCTTTCAGGCATGTCATTTTTGAGTTGTAGTTCTTATTGTTTATATGATTAGAAGCATGCCATGTGACTTGAAATTTTTTATTATGAGTAGGCTAAACTTGAAAGGCAGCCTTTTGTCTTAGATTTTTCAATCACAGATCTTCAATGGTGTGACATTTATGATTCCCTGCTTTGATTTTAATCATAGGTTTATGGAGAGTATGTTAGTGGTGGTGTCAGCGATGAACAAAGGATGAATGTAGTTCGTAATTCGTGTCCGGGTGCAGGGGCTTGTGGTGGAATGTATACTGCAAACACCATGGCATCTGCTATAGAGACATTGGGCATGTCGCTGCCTTATAGGTAGAAAAATGTGATGCAGTTACATTTTGTTTGAAAAGAATGAAGATCCGTTGCTAATATGTTCTATATTCATCTCCTTTCCAATACACAAGCTCTTCCACACCTGCTGAAGACACACTGAAGTTGGATGAGTGCCGCCTAGCAGGGAAATATCTTTTGGAGTTGTTGAAAATGGACTTGAAACCTCGAGATATCATCACAAGAAAGTCGCTTCGAAATGCAATGGTGATGGTCATGGCACTTGGTGGATCTACAAATGCTGTACTACATTTAATTGCTATTGCAAGGTGAGCAAATTTTCCACAGAGTTCACTTTATTTTTTGGATGAGTGTGTGAGTCATGATTTGTATCTCCACAGATCTGTTGGCTTGGAATTAACTCTAGATGACTTCCAGAAAGTTAGCGATGAGGTTCCTTTCCTTGCAGATCTGAAGCCTAGTGGAAAATATGTCATGGAGGATGTGCACAAGGTTTGTGCAATGCTATGTGTGCCAATATGGTTGTAGATTTGGTTGCATAGGCATCCCCTGCTGTTTATTTTGTTCTGATAAGCTTGGTTGTGTAGATTGGAGGTACACCTGCAGTCATCCGCCACCTGTTGGAGCTTGGGTATTTGGATGGAGACTGTATGACTGGTATTTGGCTTAATGACTCTTGTAGATATTCGGTTATATTCGTCTTCTTATAATTGGTGGAATTCATTTTCCTTGCTCTTTGATTTGTAGTCACGGGAAAGACACTGGCTGAAAATGCGAAACTATTTCCTTCTTTAGCCGAAGGTCAGGTAGGTCTCTCTACCAATGGTTTCCCATGTGTTGCACTAATGTTTGTTATAGGTTTGTTGCTGCTGATGGAGATTTGGGATAAATACTCAGTTTTTTCCGTCTTTTTTTATCTTCTAGCAAATTATAAGGCCTTTGTCAAACCCCATAAAAGAAACTGGCCATATTCAGATATTATATGGAAATCTTGCACCAGAGGGCAGCGTGGCAAAAATCACTGGAAAAGAAGGGATGTACTTTAAAGGTATGTTCTGCTTGGTTAGAGTTTAATAGATGGTGTCTATGGGCATTGTCTGTTTTCCTCTTGAAAATAGAACCATTCATGGGAACTTGTTCATCAGGCCCGGCACTAGTGTTTGAAGGAGAGGAAGCTATGATTGCGGCTATCTCAGAAGATCCTTTGAGTTTTAAGGCAAGCCAGATAATCCCTTTTAATTCTATCACGATAAACTAAGGAATGAGGTGAGGACGCCATATGAGTGTCAAAGCACCAATTTCTAAGGAGCATTCATAGCTCAGAGTAATAGTAAATATCGTAATCTCTTGAAGCCTAATAGACAAAAGGGGTACAAGTATTTACAAACAAATGCATCCTGTCTTGGATGAACAAAGGTAAAATATTTCCCTTTTCTAGGCAATTTAAAGATTTAAAATGTCTCCAGAATATTGATACTTGAAGGCTTTCGCGTTTGGATATTTCATCTAAGTTCTTGTTAACCTATTACTACTATGAAAATTAGTCATGCTTTTTCTCTTTTGTTGCTTTTATTTCGTATATTTCTTGAAGCAATGGTCCTTGTCTTATTTTTGGGTTTAGTGTCCTCTATCCCAAGCACAGTATTTATGCATGCCATTAGACTTTTCACAACAGAGACATCTAAAACATAGCTAGGTCTTTGATAAGGCAGCAAAGAAGAACTGATGGGATCTCTGCTTCGTTCATTTGTCATGATATGTAGACTTACACTCTGCCCTATATCGCTGCTGTAAATATATATCTTTTTTTAACTTTATGTGTTACTGTAATTAAATATCTAATTGGAGTTCCAGATAGGTAGATTGGGTATTTTGTGGAAGTATCATGCCCACTGTCTGTTACTTCTGTTGATTTCTTCCGTTTTAGCTCGCATTTGGCCCCATAGGCTTCCATTTCATTTGCCTAGTAGCAAAGTATCTATAAGCATGGCTTTTCACTTTGAATTTCTCTTCTAGAATACTGAAATCGTCAGTTATTGGTTCTTTGCCCTTTCTGTTTGTTGATTAGTAACTGGCTGCAATTGTTTGAGCTTTATTTTTCAAGCCAGTGCCATTGTGTTGGATGTTGGGTAGTCTAGACATATTGCTGTGTGGCGTCTTTCAGGGAAAAGTTGTTGTCATTAGAGGAGAGGGGCCCAAGGGAGGACCAGGAATGCCTGAAATGCTGACGCCCACTAGTGCAATTATGGGTGCAGGTCTTGGAAAGGTATGTAATGTGATTTTTTGGGGGAGCTCAATACATCAGCCGTTTAAACTTGCCAGGATATTTCATTTAGACACTCGAACTAAGTCATGTTTCAATTGGAACATGACTTAGTTTGAGCGTCTAGACTGGCAAGTGTTAAGCCTTTGGTTTTCCCTTTCTTTGTATCTTATATTTTTATTTTAGCATGTCATTTTGAAACTATCGTATGGTCTTACCGTAGCTTTTGCTTTTCCTTGCTGCTGAATGCTTATTTTTGTGTTTTCCACTATAGGATGTTGCATTACTTACTGATGGAAGATTTTCTGGAGGTTCTCATGGATATGTTGTTGGGCATATATGTCCTGAAGCACAGGTGCGTTAGCATTTCCTTTACGTCATATGTACTTTCTTCTCTCCCCTCAACTTACCATATCGCCTTCATTGTGGTGTCCGGTGGACCATTCTAGCTTTGTTTAGTTCTACTTGTTGCAACTATCTGAAACTTGTAAATCACCTCAAGATTCTGGATATGTGAATGATCTTTAAAAATGGTTTCATATAGATGACATCGAGGACAGTCACTAGTTTTAGTAGCTAAACTGTTTCTCGTCAGTTTTCCAGTGTCCAACTTTGTTTCACTCAATTCGAGTGTGCTTATGGAGACGTGATGATACTTGAGCAGTTCCCTTTGATTTATTAAGTTCGTTAAATATCATATTTCCTTCTAGAAAAAACATGTAATACAAATATCAGCATGTGATTACAGTCCTAGAACATAAATATTCAAAATAACAGAGAAAAATCGGTATGATCTTTGGTCTAATGTCATTAAGCATTGAGCAATTCAAATCCTCATCAGGAAGGAGGTCCAATCGGTCTTGTTCAAAGTGGAGACCTAATAACAATCGACATTCAGAAGAAGAAAATGGATGTTCAGTTATCAGACGAGGAGTTGGAGCAACGTAGAAAGAATTGGACTCCTCCTGCATATAAAGCTGATCGAGGGGTTCTGTACAAGGTGCGTGATTATTTGAACTCAACTGATATTAGAGCAATGTTGAACGGAAACATCCATTATATCGACATAATGTGTTCCTTGCAGTATATAAAAAATGTGCAATCTGCTTCCAAGGGATGTGTTACTGATGAATAGACAAGAGAAGCAATTTCTACGAAAGCATAGAGTAAACCTCGAAAAATCCTGATTTTCCATGTCCTGCATGAAGCTTACTATTGGGGCGTTTTCGCAGTTCTTAGCATATCTGTCACAGGTTTATCCCCTTTATATTTTCAGTTGTAACTCGTATAAATTTCTTCTTTTAAAGTTGATGGAGCACACAATTTTCGTGTTTCTACTGTGTAACTCAGGGATCCTTTTAACATGTTTGTTGGTAGTGATAAAGAACAATCACTTTTGTGTCACCATTTGCACCCCTGATGTATGCTTTCTTAACCACTTAAACTATGTCATTCTTTAGTTTTACAAATTAGTCTCGATAAATCGTAAAATCTTAGGCACCCTTCGGGGTGGCCTAGTGGTTTGGTGTTAAGACTTCCAAGTTTGAAATCCCTTGCCAGCGAAAGCAAGAGGTTTGCCTTCTGGGTTGAGCTTATTGCACCGGGTTTGCCTAATGCGGGTTACCTCTCCTATGTGGTTTGTGAACTATTGCATAGGAGTCGAAGTTTACTCTATGCGCACCCAAAAGGTAGCGATTGTGGGTTTCCCCTTGTTTTAAAAAAAAATCGTAAAACCTTAGGCATGCCCCAATTGATGATGACAATGTGCAATCAAGAAGAATGATATATTTTAAGTGGTTAACTTAGTTTTGCAATGGACGTTTGAGATTATGCGTTAAAGTTTTTCTAAATATTGACTCGATGATGTCTATTACAACCTCTTTATCATATGTCAGGATGTTCAATATGATAAATTTTTGTTCGAGTGTCTAAATAAAATCAAAATTTGAGCCTTGATTTAGAATAAAGTGGTTGAGATGATGTATGTTAAAAATTTATAAAACAACAACCCCAGTGCCTCAAAAGGCTCCCGCTCATTGCGGGGTGAGGGGGTCGGATGTACGCAGCCTAACCCTTATGTTTAAAAACATAAAGCGGCTGTTTCCAGAGTATGTTAAAAATTTATAATTTTGCAAAATTGTTGTACAGTTGGGGATGCAGATACCCTTGAAGAAGAGCACGTTTGGGCTGTATTATTTTGTGTTTTATATGTGTATATATATACGGTTATTGAAATTGTTCGCGCTTTCTGTGGAGTAGGGGTAGAGTCAGGTAGTGTTGAGGGGCTCAACTTTGAAAATCCTGATCCCTTCACTGGTACAGACACAAGGAAAAAAAAACGAAGATTGCCTCACGTGCAGAAGTGGAGCTAGAAGTTTGGGTGGGCGTGAATTCAGTCGAATTCATTAGCTTTTACTTAAATAGTATATTTGCATTAGAAAATAATTAAATATGCATAAATGCTAAACTTAGAACTCAGTTATTAACACTTGAAATAGCCGTGACTCTAGCTCTGCTTGCATAGACTCTATACGCTGTCGTTTATAAATAGCATCCACCAGCTGTTGTTGAGCTTTTTTTAGTTATTGTTTGGTATCTCATACACATATATATATACTAGAAGGTGAACGCTCGTGCAATGCACGAGCCTAACAATTATGAGCTAGAAAATACAATGGCGTTTTACAGGTAACAACAGTAACATTGAGATTGGCTATACAGATCAAGTCTAGTAACAATTTCATGGTATCGTATATCCCTCGAGTAAAAAGACAAACATTGGGAAAGGCAAGATTCACAAACTCCAATCTTCTTGGCAATGCTCTTCAATTTCTGCATGTGAGGTGAGGTTTCAGTTGAAACAATGCCTAAATCATCTATACAATGAAGAGAATATAGTTGAGAAATCATCAAAAGAAAGTTCAATTAATCACCTTTGCTGGTATGGGAAATAATTGTGACCAATATGATTGCCTAGACAACTTCCTTGCTGACTATGTATTGATTCTTGCAACAATTCTGTCTAAAAGAGGTATCTATTGATTCAAAGTGAGTTTCTTTGTTGATAAAGATGTGCCTAGATACTTAAAAAGGTAGCTGACCAAGTGAGAATCCAGTGTGCTGAATGATGCATTCCTGATCCTTCTTTGAGAGACCTCCAAAGTAGATAGAGCTCTTAGGATGATGTTGGCTGCTCTTGGTTAGCAATAGTTGAATTTTGGGAGGGCGCATATTTAAGACATTTGGCTATATGTGTCACGGCGTTTGAGTTGTGCTGCAACTTTCCTTTTATGTGTGTATCGATATTTATCCGTCTCTCTTGAATCCATCAGTCGTGCAAGTTGAAACAAGCGAGGTTCTTTTTAATCTGCAGATTCATACAATGTTATAATAAGGAAAAAGTGTTTCTGGCTTTTATCATAACACTTCTGTTCTCAAATAAGCAGCAACACTTTGTTGCTGCAATGCAGGACCTCTATTATAATCGGGCAATAACCTTTAGGCCTTACAAAACAGAGAATTGTATATATCAAAAGAAAATAGGAGGAGAAATGCAAATCCAACAAATCTGAATAGGAAAATAGCGAAAAATGAAAATTTGAGGAATCTCAACAACAGAACAAGAAAATCGCCAATAATATGAGAAGCGGAAATCTAACAAATAAGAAGAGGAAAACTAGGAATCGTCACCTTGAGATTGTAAGAGCAAGTTGCGGAACTAAAATATGTCATTCAAATCTTATTAGCAAAGCAATAATTAAGATTTTGCATCTGTAACAATTCTATTGACTATAAACAAAGCGTGTGACCAAGTTGCTTATGAATGGGAATGGCTCGTTGAGAAGATGTACAAGAGATCTTTTACTGATAGGTTCGGAAAAATGCAACATTCTTTTGAAAGATGCAGTCTCAAGGATGCTCTTTGTATTCTGAAAAAATTGAGAAAAGTTGCAATCTGCATGAGCTGAGATCCCAGTTCCATTGCATCACTATTATTTCAGTCGATAAAAGCAAAACATTAGGGAAAAACAAAGGAAAAAGGAGGAAAGAACAAGGAAGCAATCAGAATCACGTCTTCTCCTAGCACACGCAGGGATATGGACTTGATGAAACTGTAACTTGAAACTCAAATTTACTCAAATTTTGGTTTTCTTGTTGATGGGTTGTTTCGAATTTTAGGATGATGAGTGACTACAAAGTGGAGACGATCAATGACGGAATGCAAGGATTTTTTTGCGGAATTTCATGGACCCAAAGAGAGTTAAAACCTGTTTCTTACTTGTTTCTGAAAGTTTTTGTGCTCATTTTTGTAATTTTTTCTGTGCAAATGTGTGTACTACTACTTTTATATATCTGAGTTGGGTTTTGTTTTGTTGATTTTGGGTTTGATCCTTTAAAGATAGGGACTTCTACTAAAAAGAAGAAAAAACATATTGCTGAGATTATAAAACTTGCTTTTCTGTTTACCGCAATAGCCAAAATCAAACACAATTCGAAAAGCAGAACAGTGAAATTTTAGAATGTGAAATCAAGAGCGACCCGAAGGAGGCATCACCTGAAAACAGCGGCTGAAGCAGGAGAACACAGAGAGAATAAGAAGAAGACGCCAAAAGATCGGCAAATCAAAGCGAAATTCCATGATGGATAAAAGCGGTGGAGAGCACACGTGGCGGGAGTGAGTACACGCGGCAGGAACTCCGATAAACCAAGGCTTACCCAGGGAGAGCGATTTACCAATTTGCCCCTATTTATGGCAGGCAGGCATTTTGACGTCCTATATAGTTATGTCACTAATGAATCAATTATGAAAATACGTTCGAAAAATAAGAACTCATCAAGATCATGTATTTAAATTATTATTTTTTACTTCTTTTAAGTTTAACACTATTAATGAAAAAACATGCGTATTTACCTCTGCTAAATCCATAAAATCGAAAAGTTAGATCCACCTTTTAATTGTGTTACAACTGGATGTTAGATGAGTCAGACACGAGCTTACAGTTGGCTCAACATGTGTGTAAACTTGTAAGGCATCGGCTCGTTTCCAGAGGATATAGATCGATAGTTATAATTTTGAGTTATTAGTTTCTTTAATTTCAAATCTGATATTTGTTGTGAAAATTTTATTTAATATTTCTAAATAATATATTTAAAAATTCATAAATAAAATGATTCTAATAAAGATTCATAAAAAAAATTATAACTTTATTAGCGCTTCTAACTTTAAGTCATGAATTCTCTTATAATATAAGCGAAAGTTTGGGAACTGAAATAGACAGGTTTTTGTGGATATTGATGTGACTGATTTAGTCAAAATACCTTAAAAATGTCTAATTTTTTTTTTTGTGTTTTAATCTAAGGCAAGTCTTTTCGCTATGTGCGAGATTAAGGAAAGATGAGACTCTTATTTATCAATCTGAAATTGACATATTTATTAAAAATAATAATTAATATAATTTATATTAGTTAAATAATATTTTTAATTGATTTTTTTTAAGAGTTAGAGAAATCTTAGCATGAGAACTAAAAAAAAGAACGAATAATATAATTAATAAGAATAGTGAGACAGAATAGTTATGTCAAAAATTATTTTTTTAATAAATATGTTAAATTTAAATATGACAAATTAACGTGAATGAAGAAATATATATACACATATATTGAAAGAAAAGTGTTAAATATATAAATATAATAAAAAAATTCCAAACTCAATAAAATAAATAAAATTTAAAATTTAAATTCATTAAATTTTAGTTTCAGATGAAATAAAGATTAGTGACAAACGGATATAGACATTACCAAGTGGCCTCCATGCGGATGGCTTGCCTTGGGTGGCTCTAGTATAATACCCCTAGTTACTTTCTCCGTTCTAATTTAATTATCATATATTTTAAAAATAATTATTAATTTAATTAATTGAGAGAAAATTAATTATACATGATAATTAAAAAGGAATTTAGGGAGTAATATTTTTGGCCCTATTTTATATATTTTTGGGGTGAGGAATGGGGAAAGACTAAGAAGAATATGAAAAGCTTTTTAATGAGATGATATGTAGTATTTTTCCCGTTCAATTTTTCTTGGCCCCTATACTATTTTGAGATGTCTAATAATACTTGTCCATTTTATGGAATTAATTTTACACTTAGTTTCTAATTTACCATTATCATTAATTATATCTATTATATTTTTCAAGAAATCGTATTTATTATACTCAAAGGATAATTTGATAAAATTTTCCCATCATTTATTACTTGTTAATCCGTGTGTCAAGTCAATATAGGCTAAGTAAAGCTGGACGGAGGGTATAGTATGATTTATTCAGTATTGAAATGGTTTCTCATGTATCTAGACAGGCTATTTCATGTATTTGATTTATTTATTTAATGTATATGAATTTTTTGATAAGTACTATTCCCTCTGTCTTATTTTATGTGGCGTCCTTTTTTTTTTGTCTGTCCCAAAAAGAATGTCACCTTACTCAAACAATTTAACCTTGAAATTCCCCTTTTACCCTTAATGAAATGATTTTCAACCACACAAATATCTCAGAATGATTTTAGACCACACGTTTCCAAAATCTTTACTTTTTCTGTTAAACATCATTTCAAGTCAAAGGATGCTACATAAAATGTGACGGAGGAAGTATGAGTTTTTCTATTATGTATTTGAACATGTTATTTTATGTATTTAAAAATTTTCTTTCATAAACTTAGTGTGTTTTCTTCAATATCCGGGATGGTTTCATCATATATTTAGTCATACTTCAACGATATTGTTATATACTTTTATAAGATTATAATAACCACATTCTTTACTGGTATAATTTGAAATATTGAATAATCAAATACCTACTTCAGATATATCGTAAGTTTCAAATACATGTACCTACTATATGCTATATGTATCTAGTGCATAATTGGATGCATGAATCAGATACATACTTCAAATGCATTAATAAGACAACACATATCCTAATCCCGATAATTAATAATTTTGATTTATGTACATGTATCTAACATATTAATTTTTGTAAAAAAAAGTAATATTAAAAATTCATGTAAAGAAAAATTATTTGGATTCTAAATTAGTGGAATTTATGTTATTTTATCCCTTTTTGCTCAAAACTCTAATGTGAAGAGTCCATAATTAAAGTATCTTTATTCATTAATTGTCGACTTTTACCTCAAAATAGTTACAAATTTACATAAAAAATTAGTGTCATTTAAAGTAATAAAACTATAGTTAAAGAGAATGAATTTAAAATTAAAGAATATCATCAAAACTAGTCACACAGTTAAAAACTATATACTGATTAAATCAGAATAAAATTATTTTTTTTATTTTTCTAAAAATATTCTTAATAAAACAGATTCGTCAACTGTTATTGTTCGGCTGCTCAACTCTCTTGTTATATAAGAAAATTTGTATAGTAATGCACCATCTGAGGTAAGCAACTTTGGAACACCGTCTAAAGGACTACATCAAGAGAATCATATATTAGTGTTTTTTCATCTTAACTTATGTGAAAATTTTTATTTTTAAGAAATTAAATTATATTCTAATATACTTATTAAAATTAGCATAATTTGAATATAGGTGTTGAGACGAAAAGTCCCACATTGGTGGTTAATGAGATGGGTGGACTCCTTATAAGGCTTATGCAATCCTCCTCCCTTTGAGCTAG
>JAPFFP010000089.1:8836963-8852224 GCA_026153255.1 Solanum medicagineum | reverse complement strand
GCTTACTAAGTCCTACAAGCACCTCAATTCTCTTACTTCATTTAAGGCCGTAATCTCCTCAATTTGACACAAAACATATATATACTCGACTCTCTTAAGTGTTAGACGTACATATTGCCCATTAACACGAGATTCAAGCACTTTTAAAAATTGACGCTAATTTGATCAAACCATATCACGTTTCATTTGCATTGTACCAGTATTGTAAGGTGTGGGATATTACAACAAGCCGCTCCGTGTCCCTCGAGGAGGGGAAAAATAGGTAGTGCACATAGATATCAAAGGATAAAAATAATCCTTCATCACTATGATCTTCCATAGCAATGGCAAACATTTCATTAAGGTGTAAAGATTCATGGGAGATAGATTCCTCAATATATATAAAAAAAAAAAAAGATGTCGAGAGAAAGTCTTAGCCCTTAAAATGCATTACGAAGAGAGGTATAAGTGGAAGATTTTCTGATGCAATGCGAGCATAGGAAGGAAAAGATTAACAAGAAACAATAAGATACCCAGTGAAATCTCACAAATAGGGTTTGGGAAGAGTAAAATGTACGCCAAACCTTATCACTACCTCGTAGAGATAGCTAGAAAAGCTATTTCCGAAAGCCCTCATCTCAAAAAGGCTTGTACAAACAATAGGCTTCCAATGAAAGAATAGGCTAGTTGACACTTAAATTTAGTACTATTTCAAGTGGTTTTGTGAGTACATCGTGTTACATCTCTTCTGACTAATTTGCTTGTGTATTCCTCTCTTTGTCTCTCCCTTTGCTATCTTAATCTATGTTGCTTGAACTCTTCAACAGGTGCACGCCGGATTCTCCAAAAAGTAGTTTATTTTTGAAGAATTCGAGACAGGTGCAACATCGAACGTGAAGAGTTTTCACGCAACTTAGATGTTGATCATCTGGAGGAGCTCTTCTCATATTGACATTGATCAGACAAATATGTTCCATTAGAGAAAAGCTCAAGAAAATGTTTTTCAAGCCTCTTTGCTCCTGAACCCGGTCTTATGATTTCAGCGTCTCCCCAAACGGTACATTTGTTAGTTTCGGTGTCCCCTAAACACCACCCGCCTGGCACTGGTTCGTCACGATTGTGGTGAAGGAGTTCACGGTCGATCTTATCAAGAACCGGATCACCTGCCTTAAATGGAGAAGCAAATGCTGCTCCACTCATCACCAGGTCATTGAAGTCACTCGAATTGAGCCGGCGAGCATGTGATCTGGAATTAAAAGAGGCATACTGCATGTTGTGATTGATTGTTGTCCCATTGAATTTCCGCGAATTGCACAAAATGGTTGGAAAATATACAGATTCTGAGGATGGTGAGTTTGACAAGTACATTAACAGAGTTCTAGGGAGGTTATCTGAGCCTAAGATGCAGAACTCGGTGAACTTCCGACTCAAAATAGCTGATGATGACCCTGCAGTAAGAACAAATTAGTCTGTAGTAGTATGAAACTCAAGCAGAACCTGCCATTTCATAACGAATTGGCTGGTTCTAAATGTCCTGTCATACAAAGTTTCTAGACAATAATACGAGATAAATAGGAAGATAGAGACAGGATCGTGTGAAAAAAACCGTCATCTATGAGGAGTCTTTGCAATGCAAAAATGACTAAAAGAAAATGTATCAGGATGTTTGGGAAAATTTTAAGAAAAAGGTCACTACCAAATCAAATCTTCAAACAAACTGGCTATCAGAATGAAAATAATTCTTTTTTGATTTGAAAAGAAAGAAATTAGCACTTTTCTACTGTGCTCCACCTCCAGGGACAAAATACACAACCTGCAGTGGCGTAGCCACATGTAGTGAAGGGTGGTCAGTTGAACACCCTTCATCGAAAAATTATCCTATGTATAGTAAAATATACAAAGTAAATAGATCGAATATTACTTTTCATGTATATATATTAAATCCTTGAACACCCTTGACGAAATTCTTCGCCACTGCAATCATAAACCAACGAACTGCAGAGAAGGAAAGACTGGACATATTGAAACGACGGAGAAAGAAGTTGAGGTACAAGTTTCAAATTTTAAGCCATTGGAGGTTAGAAATTTCTTCAAGAGGGATTTCATCATCTTTCAACTGATAGTGAAGGATAGTGTTAACTTACTAGTTGTACTTAGCGGGGATGATTGTTGCAATAGAGTTGAGTTTCAAATGACCCCAAAAAAAAAGAATCAACTGGAATAGGAGAAAATGATGAAAGGTTGCCTGATGAAGAGAAGTGATGGAAAGAAAATAGAATAATAGCTTCGGGTTGTTGATGATATTTGCATTTTTTTTTCCTTTTCTGAGAAAGAAAAGAACTAGAAAAGAGAAATTAGAGGAACTGCAGTCTGTCATATTCAGTATCTTTTTCTAATTAGATTCCAATAGCTAGCCAATTAAATGAATGTAGTAACAATACTAAGTATTTAGTTTCCTATAAAACATTAGACAAAGTCAAAGTACCTTGTTCCTCCTTTAGAAGGCAAAAATATTATAGTTTTGGTACTTGATAAACTTGCCTCTCTACCTCTCCTTGAGATAGGAGTAAGGTGTGTGTGCGCTCCACCCTCTTCAGAGCCCGTCTATGGGATTATTCGGTTTTGTTGTTGTTGCTGTTGATACTTGATAACCTAAGTTGTGCCACGTGTCCTCTATCTCAGTAACATATCAAATATGTTTTCACTACATTCACTGAAAGATCAATGGTGCATGCATGTTTCCCTTTTTTACTCATCCAAAAGCTAGGTTTCAACTGAAAACCATTGATATACATGATAAAGACTCAAGTAACAAACTGTTGGAACATTTAGATGAATGATCTGCAACCGATCCGTAGACTGAATAAATTAATAAATTCAAAGTAAAACTAAGAGACAAGAATCAAGGACAAATATGCATTGCATTTCAGCATCAGGTTGTGAAGATGCTTCCTAGAGGTTTAGGGATTTTTTTATGCCTGCTTCATCTAATCAAGTAGTTCAGCTATGGTTACAGCTCTATGAGGATCCGAAACTGTATTTGCTTCATTCAAGATCTTTTGGAAATTTTGGCTGGAGAGGAGTGGAAAAGAGTTTAGAGCCTGTCATGTTAGGGAAAATCATATGGAGAAAGATGGTTCTCCTTGCTTCCTAATGTTATAAGACTGATAAATGAATGGATTATGGATCTGAAAACCTTGTGCAGATCGTTCTCTTTGCCTCAAACTAACTGCCTTCTTAACTTTCTAATTGTAGTTCCAGTTCATAGGTTTTGTTGTTTCCACTTTGAAACCTCCAACAGATTACCTAGAAATTTGTCAATGGCACTTTTTCAAAGAGAAGAGCTGTGTACGAATCAGCGTGCATGCATCTCCACTATTTCACCAGTTACCTACTACTTTCCCAACATGAGTATCAGGTAAATTTACCCATCAAAGCTTCATTAAATGAGAAGAAATCAACTTATTTTCAGTCTCTGGTGGAATCTGAATCATGGTCTCCATTGTCAAAGACTTCTTTTTCTTTGATAAATGAGAAGGCTCATAATTTTCTGAAACCACCTCTGTAATACCCCCCCCCCTCCCCTTCCTCCTCACAATAACCATAGTTCTTGAGGCAATACATCTGGTATTTAATTGACAAAACGTATTAAATAAACTTTGAGAGGATGATGAAGGGTTGGATGTCAGATGAGGAGAACAACGGAAGAAGGGGAATGGAGGGAAGTAGTTCGGCGGTTAACGTTATTTGGATCATTTTCTGATAATAGAAAAAGATAAAAGTGAAGTGAGAGGAACATTGGGGCAATCACAAGCAGTTTTCTAGTTAGCCTCCATGTATATCATACTTTGCTTCCATTAATTGCCCAAGCAAATGATTGAATTAAAATTAGAGACAAATTCAGACTTAAATATCACTTACATGAAGGAAAAGTAGATATTTTTCACTTTCTGAATGGCAAAACTTTGAGGACAGTTTTGATACTCGATAGACTGACTAGTATGTATGCATGCATGTACCCCATGTTTTAACTATATTTATTGGATAATAAAAATATGTGGATCTTAATCCCAAATACAACCCCCCCCCCCCGGAAAACTTTTGAGCATTAAAAAAAGTTGTTTTTCTTCTCCTCCCCCACACCCGCGCCCCCTCTGTCTTTATCTCCTCCAAAAAGTTCATTGGTCTGCGCAAAAATTATGGAGACAGACAGTTTCCTTGCTTCGGAATGTTACAAATGACATAAGGGAATGGAATTTTCATAATGTAAAATGTTTCTGTTTTAATATTATTTCTAATTTAGTCTTTACTCCTTTATCTTCAATAACAGTTACTTGTTCTCAGTGTTAGAGTTGTATATTTTTACTCAATCCCAGGGAAAAAGAACAAAAGCCTTATCCACACATTCAATACCTATTGAAGCAAATATAACAATAGCTGGCATCCTTACCTGTGAATAATCGATAAGCATCTGGCAGTTCCCGTTTTTGAGTGGCATAGTATACTTCACTTTCCTCTGCAAGAAAGAGACCTGGATCCACAACTATTGGTTTCAACTTCTTTGACCTACACAATCCAAAATAGCAATATTACTGAACTCTAGAAAAAACGTGCTATCCACATATTCATATCCTCTAGTACATATAGAAAAACATATAACAGGAGAAGGATATGATCATACTCTCTCCAACCGATGTAGCTCGAGTGGTTGACAAAATTAAGATCCTTGGGTAGATATGATAAAATGTGTAGAAGATCTGAAAATCAAGAAGAATTTGCATCACATGACTCATCAGCCATCACTCATCAACAAAGAAAGTGAGGTATATGGACAAACTAAGTTAAATGAGATTTTGATTCATGATGTAGTGCAACATATCCAAACACACCAATGGCACAGTTCAATGACAAGAATTTACAAAACATCAGTTATGATAGCCCGGTCTAAGGAGATATGATTTCAACTACACAGATTCATTGATGCTAAATATCAATGAACTTCTTCTACAACTTCTAACATAACTTCTCCAAGAAAGAAATTACATCAAGTGCAAAAATAACCCCTTCACAAAGACAGTCAATGGCCGACTTAAATATAACAACAACAACATACCCAGTGGAATCCCACAAGTGGGGCCTGGGGAGGGTAGAATGTACGCACACCTTACCACTACTTCATAGAAGTAGAGAGGTTGTATCCTGGGAACCCTCGTCTCAAAAACCCATAAGCAGAATAAACTATGACAAAAAGTAAAAGAAAGGGAACAGCAAAAACCGACTAATAACCAAAAGCACATGACAATACGGAAATATGATACAATTAACACATAAACAACAAATAATGACAACACCTGTTATAAAACACTACTACTCCTCTACCCTACTATATCCCATGACTAGGTAACCACCTAACCCTACCAACCAATTAGTCTACTACTCTAATTCGCAACCTCCACTTCTTTCTATCTAGAGTCATGGTCCTCAGTGAGATCAAGTTTCCGCCATATCATGTCTGATCACCTCCCCATTACTTCGGTACTTAAATATAACATTTTTACTAAATAACCATGGTATCCAGGAGAGCTTGCAGGTACGGCAACTAATTTCACAAGGTACCTGTGACCTCCCACCTGCACAAATACCATGTAACTATGTTGACCAAGTTCATTTTAAAGATAGCTCACCTTCACATAGTTTTTCTTCGACTTGTTGCAGAAGAAAACCAATCTTAGATAAGCTTTCAATCGAGATACTAAACTCCAAAAACATGGAATTCAACACATAAAGAGCGCAAAATGTAGCTAGCTAAAGAAAATCCGAAAACAAAGATAAACTTTTTTATCAACAACCATGGTATACAGGCCAGCTTGCAGGCACCTTGAACTAATCCCACGAGGTACTTCCTACCTCCTACCTGCACAGATACCTTATAACTATGTCCACCAAGTTCATTGCATAAGAAAATTCAAAAACTAAATCTTTTTTCAAGGAATCTCAGTTAGCTCAATCAGTTCGATTCCCCACACTGTAATCAATTTTTTGAAAAACAAAAAAGCTAGTAAGTACTAAATCTTTTCCATTTCATACCATCTTGAGTAACAAGAGGATAATCAGCAGCTGATAGATTAATAAACCAATCCCAAGAACTGGAAAGTTTTAAAAGAATGGAAGCCCCATGAAGTGTAGCAGACAATGCAGAAGACCCAATTGAGTATCTAAAATCAGCTTTCCCAATAACATTTACATTCTGGGCAGCTTTAAAAACCGGCACAGATTGAACAGCAAGTGCCAAATTATCACGTTCCTTCTGAGTAGCTTTTCTATCAAGATGAAGTAAGTACTGATTTCTTGGATGGTAAACAGCAAATAACAAACGGAGGATTCTAGAAGAGTCTTTACTGGATCCAGAGATGAGGTAGGCTATAGAAGGTGGGGTGGGTGGAAGGGTATTTTGGTCATTTGGGTTTGATGGGGTGTTGAGATAGTTGTGGAAATTGGGGAAAAGGGAAGGATGGGGATGGGGGTGGGGAGGAAGAGGGGTAGTAGAATGGAAAAAGGAAAGGGAAAATATAAGGAGAAGTGAGAATATCCCAGTGATGAGGAGGATAAAGGGTGTCGAAAAAGTGATCCGGCAGTTGCTATTGCTACTGTTATTACTGCCGGTGCCGATGCCGGCGGTGGAGGAAACGGTGGTTGTTGGTGGTTGAAGGTGGTGGTTGTGCATTTTGTTGGAACTTGTCAGTGCTGCCGGCGATCTTTGAAGTGTTTATATACAGTTATTGAGGCACGTAGACAAAGAATCTCTACAACCGTAGTGCTTCTTCACCTTGTCTGGAATTGTCGAGTATGGTTAAATGTTAGGAAAAAATGTTTTTAAAATGGATGTGTAATTATTTTTTAAATAAAATATCAAAATATTTTTCGAAATTCTCTTTTAACCTTATCATACCATTCAATCTTATTGGGAACATAACCCCATTATGCTCAAATTCAAAATTAACTTTCAATCCTTGATTCCTTGACAGCTAACTTTGACTCGAAGACTTGACTATCTATCTTGATCTCAAATTTAAAATTTGAATCCTCATCACAAAATCAAACTTAATTCTCGAACTTGAAAGATCCAATCCCTAATCTTAATTCGAGTTTCAATCCTTATCCTTATTTGAGATATGATATTAGAGAGAATAAGGGTAAGGGTTAGGGTTAAAACTCGAATCGAGATTGGGAATTGGGTCTTTCGAATCAAGAGTTGAGGTTAGTGTCAGTGTCGAGAGTTGAGTTTGAATTTGTGACGAAGGTCGAGGTTTTAAATTCGAGATTCAAGATAAATAATCGAGTCTTAAAATTAAAATTAACGGTCAAAGAATGAAAGTTTATTACTTAAATTCGTATCAAATATACAAACTATTATTAAAAAGATAACATAAGTAAACTCTATGCAGGAAATTTTAAAATAATTTAATAGAGTTGTCTTTATGTGACCATGAGGACAGTTGCCTTTTTCTGAACCCTTCGCACAGTGATATAATAAAATTACCACATAATAAACTCTATGCAGAAGAGTGTTGAAGTAAGGGTAAGGTTTCTCACCCCCTCTACATAGCAACTTTGTGCACCGGGATTGCATTCCCCCTTCCCCCGCCCCCCAAAACCTTAAAATAATTATTAACTATAAGTTCCATTTTTTTATTTAATTTGAGATCCATTAGGCCACTTGGGGTTATCCTTTTATTGACAATCAATGGAAGAAAACAAAGTCATCAACACCATTGAAGGAGCTCAATGGCCCAAACAAGCATGGACCCATTTCCAATTAGTTCGTCAAAAATCACCATTAATTCAATGTATAACCAACTTCGTTTCAATGGATTTCATGGCCAATACTCTTTTATCCGCCGGAGCATCGCCGGCGATGATTCATTCCGTTGATGAAATCCCTGAATTTACTCCAAAAACCCTTGGAGTTTGTATAAATGCCGGAACTCTCACTCCGGACTGGTTACCGGGTATGAAATTGGCGGCGGAAGTAGCGAATCAGTCGAAGAAGCCTTGGGTACTTGATCCTGTAGCTGCTGGGGGGTCAAGTTTCCGGTTAAAGGCGTGTTTGGAGCTGCTTGAGTTAAAGCCTAGGGTTGTTAGAGGCAATGGGTCTGAGATTCTTGCTCTTGTTAAGGGTTGTGTTGACTCAAATTCCAAGGTAACATAAATATCCATGTAAATTTCACTTTTTTTCTCGGAGTTGAAATTGGAAAAGCAAGCTTGTTCTATTTATACACGAATAAAATAGTCTTTAGTAGATGTTGAGTCCCTAAATCGAAATTCTGGCTCCGCCCGTGTTACCTTGTCTTTAGTATTACTGATGTAAGAATAGGAGGAAGAAAGGAATCTTCTTCCATTTATGCAAAGTTAACTCCTCTTCAAATTTCTTAGTTACTGTGTTTCCTAAGCAATAGTCAGGAAACTATGTGAAATGGAGCATTTCTGCTTGTTGATGGTATAGGCAGAGTGGTAGTCAAGACAAATTCTAAAACAGGTTGGAAGTTGATTTAAGTTAAATATATGGGTTGGGAAGAGTCTATCAGAAAAGGTAGGGGTAAAAGGTTGCGTATCTCTTACCTTCCTAGGACCCCACTCGAATGATTTCACTGTTGCTGTTGTATATGGGTTGGGAAGAAAGAACAGGTATCATGGGTTAGCCATTAGATGGACTAACAATTTTAGCAATTATATAGTAATATGGCTAGTTATGGACGGATTAATATACAGAAAATGAAATCATTAGATGAAGAGTTAGTAATCTGATGGAATATTTATATGGTTTGATTTGTCTTCTTTTTGGATAAATTTGCTACCAGTGGTCATATACATCAAAGTGATAAACGCTTGATTTGTTGCTCTTTTTCTTTTCAACCTCTTTTTGTGTCTTATCTAGAATCATGTGCTCCAAGTTAAACTTTCGAGAAGTTGATTGGGAGATTAATACTTTATGATAAGAAAATATTTGTTTGTGAGAACTTTGAACGCGTCATTACTGATATTACAATTTTCTCATCTTTTCATTGTGCTCATAATGTCTCGTCTGTTTCCATTTGACTGATGTAAGGGTGTGGATAGTGTACACGGTTCAGGTGATGCTGTTGAAGCTGCAAAAATCCTTGCTCGACAAAGTGGTAGTGTAGTCGCTGTTTCTGGAGCTGTTGACTATATCACAGACGGTGATAGGGTGGTTTGTGTGCATAATGGGGTTCCTATGTTGCAAAAAATAACTGCATCTGGGTGTTCAGTCACTGCCGTCATTACAGCCTTTGTCGCAGTTGATCCATCCAATGCTGTTGAAGCAACTGCTTCTGCACTGGCTATCTTTGGTGTCGCAAGTGAGATAGGGATGGACATGGCTAGAGGCCCAGCTTCACTGCGGACACTATTGATTGATTCGTTATATGGACTTGATGAAGCCACTGCACTTGGTCGAGTAAGAATCACCAGCGCTTAATGCTTAGAGGAATGAACGTGTGTATCGTCTATAAGACCAAAACGTGAAGTTTTTAGCATCAAGTATATGTGAATAGTCCACCCATTCTATTTTTACTTGGTAGATTTTTTTACATCCTTTAACCCGTAGCAAAAGCATGTCTTTTTATGTATGAGACTGACTTTCATTATGATGAGGCTGTCACCATATTCACCTCCTTCCACCATGGCTGTGAATGCCATCTCATCTGAGTATTCCCATCCTGCAGAACTTACAACATAGTCTCCTTGAGCTTTGCCAACGTTTTAGATGCCCAGCTCAGGCAAAGAAGTTGAGAAATCATCAATAACAGTGCTTGTTTTGGATGTCTGCATACAAGAGGTCTCGCGAAGGGGACCTGGTTGCTGTAGATGTTGCCTAACAGACCCACAATTACCCTTGCTGCTGGGTTGTTGCTGCCTCCGAGACTATCATGCATATACAACTTCATGATTTGTTCTAAAGGTCTTTTACAATTAACTACAGTTACTAAGACTGCAAGGTTGGTTGCAGTTAATACTGCATATGATATTAGCAGTCTTGTCTAAAATTATTTTATACTGCTTCAAAAAAACTCTGCAATTCAGATAGTCACCAAGAACAAGAAAGTAGATTAAAAATGAGGATGCCGCAATGTCTTGCAAATGTTACAAGTTCTCAACCTACAAAAAACATGAATTCACAGACATCTCTTGCTATTGTTACAATTGAGGTGCCATGAGCAACCACCTTAAATGTTTTCTTATTCTGTGTGCTAAGTTGTATGTCAGGCAGCTTGAATCACTGTTCTTTGCTAGTGCATCATTAGTAGTCCATACCACCACCAGGCATAGCTGGAGCTGCCTTCTCATCCTTGGGAAGCTCAACAATAACAGCTTCGGTTGTTGTCAATAAAGATGACACACTACGCACAGTGAAAAAGGTAAGTTAAAATGCAAACTATTAGGAAGAACGCCAACTCGCGAAGGGAACATGTAAATTGGAAGACAAAAAGATGAAGAGTGCTCACCTAGCAGCATCAACCAGGGCCGTCCTAATAACTTTCAATGGGTCAATAATTCCAGCTTTAACCATATCAACATATTCACCTGTTGCAGAGATGAACATAGAATGAGATTAATCGGTTTGTTTCGTATGCATTGACATGCCACCTATTCCAAAATCTAGTTTTTAGGAACAAGAGCTGAGCATCCAAACCTTTTGCTGCATCATATCCAAGATCAGGGTTTTCTTGCTCCAACAGTTTGCCAACTACTACTGATCCCTCTACCCCAGCATTGGAGGCAATTGTATGTACTGGCGTCTGCAATAAGAAATTCATTCCAAAGCATCACTCTTCTGCTAATTATGATTTGACTACTACTTTATTCAGGAGAAGTAGTACTCTTTAAGGAATCTAATCTGCAGATATAGCAAAATTTGTTAAAATGTTAAGACCTTCAGAGCATTCTGGATAATCTGCACACCAATCTTCTGGTCAAAGTTGGCTGTAGGCAATTTGTCCAATTCTTTTGATGCATAAAGAAGGGCAACCCCGCCACCTGCATGATAAGAACTGGATGAGTGCCTACTATAGGCTCTTACGTGAGACAGACCAGGCATGAAGACATGAACATGTAATAACCTGGAACAATTCCTTCCTCTACGGCAGCTTTTGTGGCATTCAAAGCATCTGTTACTCTGTCTTTCTTCTCACCAACCTCAACTTCACTAGCTCCTCCAACCTGGCAAAGCATAGTAATCCAAATCAACATACCTTCTACAATTGGCAAGCTTACTAAAAGTTGCAAATTCTTCATACATGTAAAAAAAAGCTGGGATCTTTTTCTCAGCAGTCAAATTGCATACCTTCAAAACTGCAACACCCCCCGAAAGCTTAGCTAGTCTCTCTTGCAATTTCTCCTTGTCATAATCAGATGTGCTCAGTTCAATTGCTGATCTAATCTGTCAATACAAAGATATATGTTCAACCCCGCAATTTTGGAAAATATGGCCATATATATTGATGATACAAGTGCCGATTTATGCAAAAATATACCTGTTCACATCTCTCTTCTATTGCCTTCTTCTCACCCGCACCATCAAGAATAACAGTGTCATCCTTGGAGATAGTCACCTAGAAAAGAAAACACAATGCCATGAGACTACAGAAAGCATAAATGCACAGCAGCAAAAGAATAGAAAAACTAAACAAGAATTGCACAGGAGAACTACTTTACTTGCACCATTAAACAATATCAGAGAGCACGGATGCACTTATCAAATCTACCTTTTTGCACTTTCCCAGCATGTCCAACTCCACATTTTCAATGCTCAGTCCAAGTTCTTCCGTTATGACCTATCAGGCACGGGAAGAAACATGAGTGATGTAAGAAGAAATAGCAAATCACTTATACAGGAGCATACCAGAACAGTTGCTTACCTGGCCTCCAGTTAAAGCAGCAAGATCTTGCAAATTAGCCTTCCTGTTTTCGCCAAATCCTGGAGCTTTGATGGCGCAAACCTGTATTATTTTCCATTGTAATTAGCTGAACAAAGAGCTACACCGACCATCAACATAGAGAACATGTTTTCCACAAAGCAGTAAACTACCTTGATTCCAGCACGAAGCTTGTTCAGAATAAGTGTAGCAAGTGCTTCACTCTCCACATCTTCAGACACAATTAAGAGGGGCCTTTGTCTCTGAATACATGAGTAAAGAGGAGTAAGAAACAACTCCAATGCTCATAGTTGTAACTCCAAAGAATCTCAGAAGAAGAAAGACTACCTTTAAAGCCAACTCTAGTACTTTCACAATAGCATTTATGCTTGAGATTTTTTTCTCATGAATAAGAATAAGTGGGTCATCCAGTTCCTGTCAGAATCAAAATGGTTGAGTTCAAATGAAAAAAAGGCTGTAAAACATATAAGACAGCCACATCAGTCAGGCAGCTGAGTTAATGTTGACAAACTAAAGACATACACATTTCTGATTCTTCTCATTTGTGATGAAGTAAGGAGATATGTAGCCCCTGTCCAGCTTCATCCCTTCAACGACTTCCAAATCATTCTCCAGTGTCTTTCCATCCTGCATGATATTAGAAATGAGTCAGTGTCACATCTTTTTTTTTTTAATTAAGGAAATGAGTCGGTGTGATGTCTTTACAGCAAGATTCCATATGTTCCCAACTCAATTATCACTAAGTAAACGATAATACAATATACTTATCAGATTCTAGCACAATTTTGTTTTTGGGGTTATTACAACTCAAATGGATCAAATGACAATAATTTTTGTGGTAACTCAACATCTTCTCCTCTTTGAAAGTACATCCGACAATGCATTACGAAACTAAGTTTTTACCATACCAAAATCTTAAGAAAAAATTCAGACCATTATGGCAAAAAAACCATGTGTTATATACACAAATAGTATCAAGAAATTACTTACTTGAATAGTGATGACACCTTCCTTGCCCACCTTCTCCATGGCCTTTGCAATTAGCTCACCTATTTCCCTTTCTCCATTTGCAGAGATTGTACCAACCTATCAAAGGCCATACAGTAGTAATCTTATTGGAAACTGTGCAACCGGAACACTCTAGAGCAGAAGATTGATATCTCATTCAGTTATCCAGTAAATTAGTGTTTAGAAATTTATTCCTTATACCAAAGAGTAAGTTAGATTCTGCTTATAGCCCCTCAGTTTTATTCTTGCAATAGAATAATCCTAGTGGAAATAATACAACACTAACGTCTAACACACAATGGCAGAACATTGTATCAGTTTCTTAAATTGAATTCCTTTTGTGTGTGTGTGTGTGTGCCAGGTGGGAAATCGAGGTCAGATGAGCCTGCTGTTCAAAAATGCTGATGTTCAAGTACCACCACATCATATCCCTTCGGACTGTGATTCATAAAAGTTTGAAGCTAGCAAAGATACCTGGGCAATCTCCTCGGATGTGCTTATCATCCGTGCTCTGCTTTTCAGGTTTGTTACAACAGCATCGACAGCCATTGTGATACCTCGTCTAAGATCCATAGCATTCATACCAGCAGCTACAGACTTGCACCCTTCAGTAAATATTGCTCGGGTGAGAACTGTTGCACAAGTGGTACCTGAAATACAGGGCAAGAGTCAAACTCGAGCAAAGATGTGACATATTTTTAGAACTTAACATGCAAATTAGGCACAACTGAAGACATGCAGCAGAAGGAACACTACATATGAAATCTTACCATCACCAGCAGCATCATTAGTGGCATTGGCAACCTGCTTTACAAGGCTAGCACCAACATTTTTTACTTTGTCCTTGAATTCAATGCTTTTTGCGACAGTGACGCCATCTTTTGTCACCTTGGGTGCACCCCAACTTTGTTCAATCACCACATTACGACCCTTCATTTAAAAAAAGAATACAACATTAGAAGTCACCTAATGAATTTGCTCCACTATATATTTATCCCCTGCGAGTATAGCAGCATATAGAAATCTTGCTTGTCCAGTCATCCTCCAAGCTCAACTAGACAAAACAGGAGAGAAATAATAACATTTCCACTTTTAATAGAAAGGGAACAACCCGATGCTCAGCTTTCCAACATCAATTACCCGGGGAAGTAGACTCATAACCAACAGAACTGATAATATTTTTGGTTGAGACAATCCCACTAAGCTTCTTGTTAAAGAGGCAAGTCACTATAAGCCAATTTCACTTGCAATCTAATATAAGCACGAAAATCAGATCGCTTAAAGATGTTAAAATGCTTAAAATAGACCTAAGTTGCTCAGACCCAGGTGCAGGTGTCCGATGCAGGTACAGATCTATAGGCCAAATCATTCATGAACTAATTTTAGGATTCGAGGATACAGATCCAGGTATAAATACAAGTACGGAAATTCAACAAGAAATAATTCAAATATCAGAAAATAGATTTATAAAACCAATTTTATAAGATATAATGGGGAGAACTTGAGGAGAATATCCCGATCAAGAGGATAATCCTAGAAGGGAGACAAAAGAAAAATGAGTGACATACAAATTTCTATTCACAAGTATTCTCTTTTCTTCAATTTCACCTTAGCCTTTTGCTTTGATTTTAGGAATTATTAAATCCATTCCGGAATTTCTCCACCCACTCTGGTCAAAGTACCCAAAATTAGTTGACCAGATCGAGTACCCATCTCCCAGCCACACTCATGTCATGTCAACATATATGACTCACTGCAAGTGAAGAATCAGCACTACTTAGACATAGACAGTGTTAGGGTTTAGTTTATTGATGACAAACTTAATGCAAGTGTTTTCTCTGCATTCATGATTACACCGCTTACCATATCAGCTCTTTCAAAAGGAAATCAAGTAAAATAGCCACGTGCAAATATGGCCATACGGAAAGGAATCAATCAAAAATTGATTAAAAAAAGAGGAGGAAACATATCTTGCAAGTGGAATTAAATAGGAAGATTCTGCACCGATCAATGTTCAAGATGGCAAAGCAGCAATCCAGGTGTAATCAAACGTCTTCAACGCAAAAACGTACCAAAACACATATTTCTCGTCAAAATCCAACAAGCTAGTGAAATCCTTTTGCAGAATACAAAGACTCACCAACGGCTATGAAAACTATGCACTTGTTCTTGGAAAAAGATCATCTAAGTATCTTTCCATGAATCAATCCTCTTGGATTGCCATCTTACTCAAAGACCTCAACGACTAGATCGAGTAATTACTAAAGGAGACGTGAAGAGTCTCTGGCCATCTCCACCTGTCCACTATACTAAAATAGAT
>JAPFFP010000089.1:8797943-8810500 GCA_026153255.1 Solanum medicagineum | reverse complement strand
ACAGCAATATTTATGTGTCATATAAATTGAGATAAATGGAGCAGCATATATTGATCTCGGGACATAAAAAAGTTATAGTGAAAAAAAAATTAATTGACTCTTAAATTTTATTTGAGCCACATAAATTGAAATAGAGGGACTAACATCATTTTTATTAATTTATATATTTATAAATTACATCTAAAATATTATAAATCACAATAATTAATAGTTTAAATTGACTATAAAAATTACAACCAAGGAAAATATCTTATCAACTCTCAAAATTCTATTTATATCATATAAATTAAAATAAAAAAATAATATATTTTAGATATTCTTTATAAAAATATGACAAAACACTAATTTAATTTTTAGATAAAATAAAAAATATTTAATTTTCATGATCGAACACTGACTAAGTATCCAATTTATTCATTAAAAAGGGGGGAAAGAGAAGGTTATGATCTCTCAGGTTTCATTTCTCTGATTTCTTGTTCGACTTTTGTTATTATTATTACTATTTATTTATTTTGTTTTGGCAAATTTATTTGACTTTTATCTTTTAATAGTATATACTCTAAATAGTTTTACTTTGTAATAAAAGATAAAGAAAAATCTAGCAATGTCGTTGAAAGTTATAGAGAAATTTAACTATATTAATTTAAGATTATTATAAGAATTCACAAACTTTAAATCTAAAAGTTATTGATTCGAAGTATCATGTAGAAATTAAAATACTTTATCATCTATTGAATTCATAATTATTTTTCCATTCAAATTTTAAATTGTCCGGAGTCGGTTGACATACTAGGTGGAATAAAAATATTTTATGAATTAAAAGTATTATATAAAATTATTTTATCTCATCTTTTATATCAAATAAATCATAAAATAATTTTAAAACTAATTAATATCTTAAATTAAAATATTT
The DNA here is from genome assembly GCA_026153255.1 of Solanum medicagineum. NCBI lineage: Eukaryota > Viridiplantae > Streptophyta > Magnoliopsida > Solanales > Solanaceae > Solanum > Solanum medicagineum. The sequence continues at coordinate 8,809,587 of JAPFFP010000089.1, read as the reverse complement.
ATGTCTAACTTATTCATATTCTTATCTCACAAAAGCAAACTACTTGAACACTCTTTTAGATAGCACCAAATGGTTTACCAATTCAAATTTGGAAGTATTTTCAATAATTATTTCTTTCAAATTATTTAGCGTAAGATATAAGATATAAAATATAATACTTTTAAAATAAAATATAAAATTATTTTATCATAAATTTAGTTGGCGGTCATGGAATTAGAATAATTTATCCTAAAAATACTTTTGAATAATAACTCCCAAAAAAATTACTTCCAACTATGGGCACTATAACTTTCAACTCAAATGAGTTTTTCTTCTTTTTTTTCTCAAGGTATCCTCGGCCTAAAATTTGTCATTGCATGCACAAAACAAGAATCGAATTCCCAATTTATAGTTGAGCATCAATACCATATAGTTACGAGATAACTTATTATATCACTAAAATATAAATAATTTTAACTAACTAATACCTTAGGCCAAATGCAAAATAAAATAATTTGTCATCCATTAGTATATCATATATCCTAAGCCAAACGACTCTTAGTTAGTAGAGAAAAAACTTGTTTTGAGTCAGTAAGCAAGGAATTCTACCTACTATGGAGTAATCTTGTTCTTGATGAGTAACCCAAAAATGGCTTCTGGGGATGGAGGAAGAGGAAAACATCAACGCCCTCAATCTCAATTTTCAGGTACGAGTAATGCATCAATAAGCAAAGCAGTAGCACAGTATACTACTGATGCGAGGCTACATGCTGCATTTGAACAATCTGGAGAATCTGGAAAATCTTTTGATTATTCACAGTCTGTTAGAAATACTACTGAATCTGTGACAGAGCATCAAATTACTGCTTATTTGACTAAAATTCAAAGAGGGGGTCATATTCAGCCTTTTGGTTGTACGGTAGCTGTTGATGAGTCGAGTTTTTGTGTTATTGCTTACAGTGAAAATGCATGTGAGATGCTTGATATAATGCCGCAATCAGTTCCAAGTCTTGAGAAGAATGAAATTCTCAAGATTGGTACTGATGTGAGGACCCTTTTTAGCCCTTCGAGTTCTGGTTTGCTTGAAGGTGCTTTTGGGGCACGTGAAATTACGTTGTTGAATCCGATTTGGGTTCATTCGAGGAATTCTGGGAAGCCCTTTTATGCGATTTTGCATAGGATTGATGTGGGTATTGTAATTGATTTAGAGCCAGCTAGAACAGAGGATCCTGCATTGTCTATTGCTGGAGCGGTGCAATCGCAGAAACTTGCTGTGAGGGCTATTTCGCTTTTGCAATCGTTACCTGGTGGGGATATTGATCTTTTGTGTGATACTGTTGTTAAGAGTGTGAGGGAGCTAACGGGGTATGATCGTGTTATGGTGTATAAGTTTCATGATGATGAACATGGGGAGGTCGTGGCGGAGTGTAGACGATCTGATTTGGAGCCTTATATTGGTTTGCATTACCCAGCTACTGACATTCCACAAGCATCAAGATTCTTGTTTAAGCAAAACAGGGTTAGAATGATTGTGGATTGTACTGCCACCCCTGTGAAGGTTATTCAGGATGAATCACTCAAGCAGCCTCTATGTTTAGTTGGTTCAACACTTAGGGCTCCTCATGGTTGTCATCCCCAGTATATGGTCAATATGGGCAATGTGGCATCGTTAACGCTGGCTGTTATTATAAATGGAAATGATGATGAAGTTGTTGGAGGCCGAAATGCAATGAGATTATGGGGCTTGGTTGTGGGACACCATACTTCTGCTCGGTTCATTCCTTTCCCCCTTCGTCATGCCTGTGAATTCCTTATGCAAGCTTTCGGTCTCCAACTAAACATGGAACTACAATTGGCATCGCAGTTGGCTGAAAAGCGTGTTTTGAAGACACAGACACTGTTATGTGACATGCTTCTCCGAGACTCACCTACGGGGATTGTTACTCAGAACCCAAGTATTTTCGACCTTGTGAAATGTGATGGGGCCGCTTTGTACTACCAGGGGAGATACTATCCTTTGGGTGTTACACCTACTGAAGCTCAGATAAAGGACATTGTGGAGTGGCTATTAACGTGTCATGTGGACTCAACAGGCCTAAGTACTGACAGTTTGGCTGATGCAGGGTATACTGGGGCAGCTTCTCTTGGTGCTGCTGTTTGCGGGATGGCTGTTGCTTGTGTAACTTCAAAAGATTTCCTGTTTTGGTTCCGTTCGCACACTGCGAGCGAGATAAAGTGGGGTGGTGCAAAGCATCATCCAGAAGACAAAGATGATTGGCAGAAAATGCACCCACGTTCTTCCTTTAAGGCATTTTTGGAAGTTGTTAAGAGCCGCAGTTTACCATGGGAAAATGCAGAAATGGATGCAATTCACTCTTTGCAGCTAATTCTACGTGATTCGTTCAAGGATGCTGCTGCAAGTAATTCTAAGGCTATTGTGCATGCTCAGCTTCGGGAAGAGGGATTGCAAGGGATGGATGAGCTGAGATCTGTTGCCAGAGAAATGGTTAGATTGGTAGAGACTGCTACAGCACCCATATTTGCCGTTGATGTTGAAGGTCACATAAATGGATGGAATGCTAAAGTTGCTGAGTTGACAGAGTTGTCAGTTGAAGAAGCAATGGGGAAGTCATTGGTTCATGATCTTGTCCATGAGGAATCACAGAGAACTGCTAAGAACCTTCTCTGCAATGCTTTAAGAGGTTATACCAGTCTGCTGTATATTTCTTTCATTCCAATAAGTGCATTTCATTACCTATGGAGTTTCCTTAGGCTGTATTGAGTGATTATTCTCTTGTCTGCTCTTCTTTGTTTTTTAAAATTTTAGTGGCAAAGACATAACGGGTTCTAGCGATCTCTACTTATTCCTCCTGAAACCATGCAACAAAGTAATGGTTACTTATCTGTTTTTGTCCATTAAAAGTAAATGAAGTCATGAGATTTAGTCTTCCATTTGCAGGAAAGAGGATGGGCTGATGGGTTGGTAGCATGTTTGGTTTATATTGCTATTTTTTGTATTGGATAGATATTTTTACGAATAAGTAGCTCTTTAGCAAGTGTGTTCTTGTTATGTTCATGTTTAGACATTGGCACTTTTAATACATTAAATGTCTATTATCGATATCCCTACGTGGACTTCGGTTCATAAAGATTATATACTGCTACTGACTAATTTATAATATCCATAAAAGATGTGTTTACCCTAGCCTGACAGAATTTGTAATGTTTTACCAGCTGTTCGCTCCTCTTTTCTTTTTCAAAACAATCCTGTACATTGCCTCCCATACTCTTTGCAAGAATTTTCACTAATTATAGCTATTATATTGTAGTTTTGGATTGTAACTATGCACTTAGAAGTTAGAAGTTAGCACATATGAAGTGTTGATTCGATTGTGATAAGCTAGCCCAGAAACTGTACCATGTCATAAACCACCTAAAATGGAAACATGAGAACTAATCAAGTTCTTTTAGTGATCATTTAGCATGTAACAACTTGCGCCAAAGCTTTCTGATTTAATCATAAGATGATTTATGTTTTTGGGAGGTCAGTTTCAATCTTGAGATTTCAATACTGATCAAGCCCAGGTGATTTCAGAGCTCATGGGCGTACCAAATGAAATTGCATTTTATATCAGATTCAGGCTAATCCCGACAGTCGGGTGGCAATATTCTATCTTTAACGTTCATATAGCTTGAGTTTATTGCACACTGTTATTGAAACTGATTGGTATCCACCCTCTTCATGTCCCAGCCACGTACAGAAAATGAAAGGGAGAGAAACCTAATATTGTTGCTAAACCAATCACAGGTGAAGAAGATAAGAACATAGAAATCAAGTTAAGGACATTTGGAGCTGAGCGGCTGAAGAAGACTGTTTTTGTGGAGGTTAGTGCTTGCTCTAGCAGAGACCACACAAATAACATTGTTGGTGTCTGCTTCATTGGCCAGGATATTACCACCCAAAAGGTTGTACTGGACAAATTTGTTCGCATACAAGGTGATTACAAGGCCATTATGCACAGCCCTAATCCTCTGATCCCGCCCATTTTTGTATCAGATGAGAACACTTATTGCGTTGAGTGGAACACTGCGATGGAAAAACTTAGTGGTTGGAAGAGAGAAGAAATCATTGGGAAAATGTTAGTTGGTGAGATTTTTGGCAGTTTCTGTCGGCTCAAGGGGGCAGATGCCATGACGAAATTCATGATTATATTGCATACGACAATTGGAGGACAGGAGATAGACAAGTTCCCTTTTTCCTTTTCTGACCGACATGGAAAATTTGTTCAAGCTCTTTTGACTGCAAACAAAAGAGTCAATGCGGATGGCCAAATTATTGGGGCCTTTTGTTTCTTGCAGACTGCAAGTCCTGAATTGCAGCAAAGTCTAATGCAGAAACAACAGGAAAAGACGAGTAACTTTTGGATGAAAGAGTTGGCTTACATTTGTCGTGAAATAAAGAATCCTCTGAATGGTATACGCTTTACAAATTCATTATTAGAGGCCACAGATTTGACAGAAAACCAGAAGCAGTTTCTGGAAACAAGTGCTGCTTGTGAGAGGCAGATGTCTAAGATCATAAGAGATGTTGATCTGGAAAATATTGAGGATGGGTAAGTTCATATTCAATTATTTATTCTATCATTCCATTTAAATAAATCTGTTTATATGACATTGTATACTCTGACAAGTTCCAAACTCCGTGTAGAAATGTACTAGTGTTTTAAGAACTATGGTCAGAAAATCAAGAAAACTTCCGATGTCATAGACATTGCAATGTACTGCTACTTCTCTTAAGCTGTTTTCATGTTCAAGATGAAAGTACAGAAGATACTAGTTTGGCCTTATTTGTGCAGGCATTTAGGACCTTACTGGCTAAATTATAAATAGGTGTCTAGCTGTATTTATCTGCTTTGTTAGTTTGTAGTGGTGTTAAGCTGGTTACTGTTTGTGGACAAGAACCCGACTTCGCTACAGTAGTGACAGGATAATCAAATTTAAGGCAATTGTTGAAGTCAAGAAATCTGGATTAGTTAAAATGAGGGTACATACCTATATGATAGTATATTTCCATGTGGATATCATACATAGGTACAAAGACACTAGTTTTTGAACTTGCAAGCTAGTTTCCTAGAGACAGAAATACAGGCAGGTCTTTGGAGAGGCATTTACCTTGTGTTGCCTAAGCATGTAATGTTAGAACAATTTTAGATTTTCTTTTCCTTTTGATCATACTCCCTGTTCTTATAATTTTTCGGTTGCTTTTTTTTTTGTGGGGCGAGGGGGTTGGGAGGAGGGGATGCACACGTGCGCGTGGGGGTTGGGGTAGGTGGGTGAGTGAGTTGCATTTAAATTGGTAGCTGATTTCAATTTGTAATGTTACTTTACTCCTCTTCACGAGATGATTAACCATTTAACTTCCACAGTTCACTGGAGCTTGAGAAAGGAGAATTTTTTCTTGCGAGTGTGATAGATGTTGTTGTTAGCCAAGTGATGTTATTATTGAGGGAAAAAGGAGTGCAACTTATCAGGGATATTCCAGACGAAATCAAGATATTGAGGGTCTATGGAGATCAAGTCAGAATTCAACAGGTCTTTGCTGATTTCTTGCAGATTATGGCAAGCTATGCACCATCCCAAGAAGGGTGGCTAGAAGTCCATCTTCGACCAAGTATCAAGCAAATTTCTGATGGAGTAACTATCTTACATATTGAGTTCAGGTATATTCTTCAGCTTTCTCTTCTTTACTTTTGCAGTGGATGAGCTATATCAACATGCTTCTACTGTTATCTGAATCTTGAAGCTTTGTCTCCTCAAAGATCCTTGATTGGAAAATCTTATCCACTCGATCATTTGTACTTTGTCAGCTGTAACTGTTATTGCTTGGTTGTTCAAATATTTCTCTTTAGGTTTGTTCGTGCATAACTGAATAAATTCATCACACCTCAATAAGTTTGTCTGAAATTACTGGTTTATATGTTATGATTATAAATTTATCAAATATTTTGAATATGGACTTTGATATCAACTACACATGGTTTACTGGTACCACTTTTCTTGGGGTATAGCATCCAGCCCACCTTCCTTCTCTCTGATTTTCATCATTTGGTTAGCATATTGAACTCTTATGTGTCGTATATGTGTTAGTTTTATCGTATTTGCATACTGTCATGTGCTTTTCAATACTAGTTGCTTTTCTGTTCCCTTTCCTTTGTGTCATATCTAGATTATTCTGCTTATGGGTTTTTGAGACGAGGGTTCCCAGGAAACAACCTCTCTACTTCTATGAGGTAGTGGTAAGGTCTGCGTACATTCTACCCTCCCCAGACCCCACTTGTGGGATTCCACTGGGTATGTTGTTGTTGTTGTTGAATAGCATATTGGACTCCTAACATTTTCCTTTAACTTCCAAATCACTTTTCTTTGAGCTAATCATGGCTACTTCTATCTACAAATGATGCACACAGCATGCCTTAAATCCTTCTCAAAATTACATAAAAGCTCATCACTTGGATCAAAATTTCTAGGTGCATTAGAGGACAAACACAAGTGTGCCATCGTTAGTTTTGAGCTAACTGACTTGACTCGAAAAGTAAACTACAAGTTCTGACTATGGAGAAGGTAAAATCTAGACATGTTTATTTAAGATTATGGGCCTGGATAAGACGAAATACAACCCTAAGATGTTATCTTGAGATTGAAAAAAAGATATCAGTACACCACTTCCATTGATCTTTTAGTTCTTTTAACTTCGGGATAAGGAACGGTCTGGTCTCTATCTTTCAACTTTTAATTTTGTGTCTGATGAAGAAAACATATGATTTCCTGCCAAAATATGTTTTCACTCGCTTTAAAACTGTAATTGCATAACTGAAGGCTTCTACTTAACTGCATAGATTCAACTTTTCACCAAAATGACTTTGTTGGAGTTTGTGGAAACCATCATTTCAAGCCAGAAAATAGGAGGATCAAGAGCTTAAGCTTTTGACTTGTAGTTTAATCTGATTTATTTTTTAAGGGTGATTCGATGCTCTACTTTGTTGATAGTAACGCTGAAGTATTCTTTTTATTAGTGTACTTTTACTAGTTCATTTGATTTGCCTTTTTCTAGCTGTTGACTACAGCTCTCGATGAAGGCATCGATATTATCAGATATTAACTTGGTTTCATTTTAAGTGTCATATACCGTCTCAGTTTGCTGTTTGATTTTTTCTATCTTTTCGTGGAAAAGGATTGTTTGCCCCAGTGAAGGTCTTCCTCCCGACTTGATCCAAGATATGTTCCATAACAGTCAGTGGGTAACTCAAGAAGGCCTGGGGCTAAGCATGTGCAGAAGAATTTTACAGCTTATGAATGGAGAAGTCCAGTACATCAGACAATCAGAAAAATCTCTTTTCCTGATTATCCTTGAACTACCAATGACCCAAAGTGGTTCAATGAGTGCTAAATAGTTCACGAGATGCATTCAATCTTGTGGTTCGCTCAAACTGCAAAATGTACAGTCTAGTAGAATGCTGGAGATGTCTCGGATGCTTAGCGTGGAAGTTGGACCAATACACGGTATTGTATCACCCTTGTGCTGTTGGTTTTTGAAGGATCTACTGACCTACTATACCAAGACTATAATGGGGTCACTTACAAATTAACTGCAGATCTGCAATATGGATAGTACTTATATGCTAATTGTTATAGAGTGTGCTTGTGGAATAAGTATAGATCTTGTATGAATAAGTGCATGTCTTCCTTTGTAATGATAGAAATTTTGTTGTTTCATAAAACATTTGATTTTTACTTGGTAAAAATATGCAAAAAATGTTTGCCTATATCTTCTGCATACAGGATCTGCATACATTTTACCCTCCCAAAATTCTACTGGGGCTCTCTCTCGCGAATTCCATGGGTATGTTTACCCTCCCAAAACCCTACTGGGCTCTCCCCCAAACCTCACTGGTATTCCACTTGATATTTAATTTATATTTAGTGTAAACATATAATGTGAAGGTGAAATATTAACTTGTGACGATTTTTAGATTTGTTATAAGATGTAACTGTCATTCTGTATCATTGTTTTCTTCTTTTCCTCGGAAGAGATGCATCTATTTCTATAACATAGTTTTGTGAGATTTCACATGTTTTTGTTGTAGTTAAGTATTATATTTACTTTAATAAAATGTGAACTGAGTTTATCAAAATTATAACAAGAAAAAGTGATCAGACATAGCTTTCTAGGCTGCAATGTGCATCAATTTAAACAGTTTTAACAAACTGCTCAGAGCCCAGTGCGATCATCATCTCAATATCATCATTATAAAAAATTCAAAAACCAAATCACTTTGTTTAATGACAAAAAAAAGAAAGATAAATCAAATTGGGTAAATCCTCAGAGAAATTGCTTGTGGTTGTCATCAAAATAGAGAATTCAGGTCTCAAAGATTTCATGCCATCATAGGAAAAACCCCAATAATATATCATTAAAAAAAGGAAGATTTAGCAGGACATAAATTCACTGCACCTAGTAAAATCAATACGGGTGAAGCGACTCAACTTTTCTGCAATTAATTTATGCCTTTTTTTGCATAAAAATGCAGGGAAAAAAAAACCATATCCTTAATTATTTCAAGGTTTTTAATTCAAAGGCAAAGAATAATTCAGATGAAAATAGAAATTATTAGCAATAAAAGGAGGAGTAGAAGAAGGAAGAACTGGTGTTTGGGGTTCCAAGCCTTGGAGCTGTACATATACTACCAAGAGAGGGGAACTAGGGTTTTACTTCATTGGGCCAAGGAGTGGCCCATTTATTATGGGCCAGACCAAATTCTATAAGCTATATTACCATAATTTAGGGAATGCCTCATTTGTTTTAGAGAAAAGACATAAAGTTGTTTTAATTTTTCAAAAACACACTTTAACTAAAAGAACATGTCATATGGCCCACTTAAATAATTTTATATTGATATTAATATATCATTTATAGCCATCGGAGTGTAACTCACTCTCTCAAAGGCCAGTGAAACTTACACTCTCAAAGGCGAGTGAGTCAACATCTTTAATCTATTAAAAGCATTTTTCATATTTTCTCTTTTTATTATACTTTTTTATTTGTGGAAAGTGAAATGATGTAGAATAAAATCTCATTGTAGCTGCCTAGGCTAAAAGGCGATTCAGGAGGTATCGATGAGCATCAGCAGATCCCAAAAGGCGAGGCAATGCTGCTTGAACAGCAGGAATATATGATGCTCCTGCTATGGCTTTATGGCTATGAGAGCACTGGGTTATGGAATCCACCAAAAAAACAGATCCACTCTCCGAACCCCTAACTCAACAATCACGGCTAATATCTGTATCTTCCCATGGTGCAAGTCCAGATACTAGCCATGATTACTGAGTTAGGGGTTCGTAGGGTGAATCTGGTTTTTTTGGTAGATTCTATATCTCAGTCATAAAGGCATAGCAGGGGCATCATATATTCCTGTTGTTCAAGCAGCATTTCCTTGCCGTTTGGGATTCTTCTTCCTTAATCCTCATCATTTTTCCTACTTCTGTTAAAGAGAATTAGGGAAAGAGGAGAAGTAGGTGGGTAGAGGGTAGGGCTATGCAAAATTCAAGTCAAAACGTTAATCCGAACCGAATTTTTTGAGTTATTAGACTATTGGATGGGATTATTGATTTATTGGGTCGATTTTACGGTTTAGGAAAAATTTTTAATGGGTTATCGGTTATCGATTCGGGTTGGCCGAGTTAATTGTCGGATGACCCGACAACCCGATATCCACCCAATAGTTGTATAGTTATTTTAATTGTATTTCGATTTTCCAACATTGTTTTATACTTATAATAATATAGTTATAAGTTATATGCTTCTCCCCCAACATTGTAACTTACTGTATTAATTTATTTTCATCTTTTCATTTTAACAATTAGAATTTAAGGTTCCAACTTAGTGTGACAAGTTGATATGTAGCCTAAGTACAAGTTGATATGTAGCCTATAGTGTTGTATTTGATAAGTGCGGTAGGAATTAGGAAATTGAGTTATAAATTTTAAACTTTTAATTGTTAATGATTTATTCGTTAATCAAATCGATAAAGATCAATAATCGATATCTTAATGGTTTAGCATATCTATAAACCGATAACCAATAAGTAAAATCGAACCGAATAATCCGATACGCAACCCTAGTAGAGGGGAATGACTTTTTATTTTTTTCTTTTATAAAAAGTTAGTCTTTTTTAAAAAAAAAGATTATGATGTTTTAACACGTGACAATCAGGGACTGGTGCGTGATATCACTTCCGTTTTTGAAAGTGGGGGTGATTAAAAAATGAGGCAATGTAAAGTTTAAGTGTCTTTTTGAAAAATCAGAACTACTTCAATGGTGACTTTGTGTCTCTTCTCTTTATTTTAATTAATATTTAGTTGTTTAAATCAGAATGCACACTTGAAAGATTAAATTGTGGTCTGCAGACCTGAAGATTGAATCATTAAGACTGTTTGCCTTTTATACATCTGAATGCATATAAGTTATTTATATTTATGTAATAAATACTCTCTTCATTTTAATTTATTTGAACTATTTTTATTTTTAGTTCATTTCGAAAAGGATGATCATTTTACTTTTAGCAACTCTTTAATTTCAAATTTTCATATGGTGCATTTAAAAGCACACATTTATAAATCTTCTTTGTTTTCTTATAGTTAGTGCCAAGTCAAAATAGGCCAAAGCAATTAAAATGAATAAAGTAAATAACTCAGACAAGAATTAATAAAATTAAATTATTATTTGATTTTAAAAAATAGAACATTTATAGTTGCTAGTGATGGCGAAAATAATTTGTAGTGGTGTTTGTGATAATTATAGTTGTTCTTAGTAGCTAGTAATGATGTTAGTGATAATTGATACTTGTCATGATTGGTAACGATGTTGAAGGATATATTGATGAAGTTAGTTGATGTTAGCAGTTGAGGGTGTTGATGGTGATTATTGAAGAATATATGATAATTAGTGGTGTGTTTATAATAATTAATGGTGGTGCTAGTTAAGTAGTTATGACGTTGGAGGTGGTTTGTAATAGAGATTGACCACACCGATGGTAGTTGATAATAGTGGTAGAGGTAGCGATAATAGTAATAGTGATCGAAGGACATAGAATGATAATTGGCGCTGGTGCTAGTTATGATGGTGGAGTTTTGTTGGTAGTCATGATTGATTATAAGTCTATAATGGTGATAGTGGTTGATAGTGATGGCAGAGGTAGCGGCAACTATAAAGACAGGGGGATTGTGGTAATAGATATAATCACAATGATGGAGGAGATAAGTGTGGTAACAACTGACAATAATAGTTAGCAACAGTGGTAGTTCTGATGACAGAGAGATAAATGTCGATAATAGTGGTTGACAACATTGGTGATAGTTGTTTTGATGGCAGGGTGGTTAGAAGTGATAGCAGGTGATTATAGGATGAGTGATACTGAATATTATCCATACAGAGAATATCTATTATTAAAAATTTTAAGAAAAAATTCTTGATTTTGAAATGAAAAATCACCAAGCATTATATCAACCAAATAAGCATATATATATAATATATATATATATATATATATATATATAGATATATATATATATACACACACACTTAAAATATTCTCTTAATATATATTCT
>JAPFFP010000089.1:8786968-8797843 GCA_026153255.1 Solanum medicagineum | reverse complement strand
AATCACCAAACATAATATAAACAAAAAAAAAATATATATATAATATATATATATATATATATATATATATATATATATATATATATACACACACACTTAAGATACTCACTCAACATATATTCTATTGAAAAAATACAATTTAATTTTTTTTTCCAGATACATTGATCCCAGAAAAGCAAAATTTTTTAAAATTTACATATGAAGGATTCCTCCTTGAAAGAAAAGAGTACAAAATCCAACTTTCCTATCAACATGTTTATCTTCTTTCATAAATAGTAAAACTTAAAAAAAAAAATCTTAAATGACTTACTTTTATCATAAATTTAGTTGGATATTTGTTCATTTTAGTGTAGAATTTAATTAATTTCTCCATTTTATTACATGGTTTTTATATCACAAATAGATATTTATTTTTAATTTTTTAAATAAAGAGAATTTTATTAAAGTATTTTTTTATGTTATCCTTAGTATTAAATAACTATATAGTAGTAATCAATTATCAAAATTTCAAAGCATCATTCTTAAAGTTAATTTAATAAAATACACTTTTAATTCAGTATTTTCAAATTATATGTTACATTAACAAGGGTCAAGTCTTATTAAACTGACAAAATATATAAAATTCAATATCATTTGTATAAAAATAAGGAACAACATAATTATATGCATAATTGGACTAACAAATGGACGTTTGGACTTGAGAAATATGAAATTTGAAAAAAAATAATATGTCTTTATAAATTAAACTTTAAATTTTAATACAAACCACAAATTAAATTATAAATTCATATTTGACTAAACACGAAATTTGATTAAAAAAATAATCATCAAAATAGAAGACAACAATGCATGTTGCCTAATAAACTAGAATAGCCTTAAAATGGAAAGTTTTAAATCAAGCCATTATAAAATATTAAAATATGAATGCATAGCAAAATCTTAATCATTTTTGACTCCTTTTAAATTAGAATTCACTCTTGACAAAATAATTATGCATTTATTTTTTAAATATTATTGTTTCTCTTAAAAAACAAAAAAGGGAGCACCATCTCAATTATCATTAACTATACACTATTTTATTGATTATGATTTATTAATAATGATTGATAAAGACAATTGGTCCTCTCATAGCACCTCACAAGAATTTCAACCATTTAAATTTTGAACGTTTCTTTTAAAAAATAAAATAAAACTTCATCGTCTTTTTTCATTGTTTTGAGGACCCAACAAGTTTGGTGGAGAGTTGGTGCATTAAAGCAAGAGAAGACAAATTTTTTTTTATTACTAGTTGGATTATTTTTACTCGTTCATTTTGAATTTTATATATTATTTTAAAATAATAGTTAATAATATTTTATTATAATTTTGATGTAGAGTGTTAGATATTGAGAAAAGATTTGAAAAATCCATATTAATATTGAGGGTGAAATATGGAAAAAGAAATATATTTTTTTTTCTTGATATATTAAAAATAATAAGCACTCTTTCCGTTTACTTTTATATGTCCATTTTGCTATGCATTTTTTTACTCTATAAATAAGAGGGAGTTTTTAATGTCAAATCATTTTTTATATATTTTTTTCGTTCGTGTCAGTATGAGCTCTTGTATCAGACAAATAACACAACCACATTTCCATAAACATTTATAAAACTTTAAAAGATATCATGTGATGTGCAAATCTAGGGAATCAGCTATTTTTTTCGTTTCATATTACTTGACTTATATTGATTCGACGTATATTTTTTAAATTTTCTAATGTATTTATTAAATTAATATTGTTAATCATGTTTTGAAAGCTATAACTTAACTACTACAAATTTATATAATAATTTAACATCAAGGATAACGTGTGAAAAAAACTAAAACATTTACTCACATTTCACACAACTCAACAATCACGCTTGACACACAGCTCTAGGCATGCAAATAATACTTTTTAAGAATCAAACAATATAAATTTTGATTAGTATTTAAATATATTTTTTATTATGTAATATTTTAAAAAATAAATTTACAATATTTTTTAATAATTTCTGAATTTTTTTTAAAAAATAAATTACTATAATTTAATTTAATTTTAAAATTAAATATAATATGATAAAAAAAATCGGCTTAATTAAATTTCTGCACATCTAGATCTGAAAAACTTCGAAAATAGCTCCATCAATTTAATTTGATCATCATTACCTATGTTGTCAAATCTGACACTAGATATTCTGTCATTTGATTAAATTTGAAATATACATATGATTGATAACAAAAATAATCAAAGAAAATATATTGAAGTAAAATAAGTAAGTAAGTAATAAAATTATAGTAATATTAAAGCCTTAAAATGAAATAATAATATAGAGTTATATCTAACGCGTAAGAAAATGAAGGAAGAGTGACCTTACCTTTAAACCTTGTTTGGATGGTTATTACGACATTGTATTATTAGTCTAAATACGATATTTATTTTAATTATTACTTAGATTTTATTGTATCATATTATTTAAATTTAACTCATTTTGTCTTTAGCTATTATTTAATAATCCAATTACATCTTCCATATTATCTTTTCATAATAGTTCTATTCCATACCTTACCTTTTTTTTTAGGTTTATTATTCAAATTATCGATGTGTAACATTGTGTAATGAGTTTCAAACGTTATATTCATTAAAACAATATAGTAAACTATAATACAAGACGAGACAACACATTAAAATATGATATACCATGAAACAATACATAATAACCATCCAACCAGAGTGTATTTGTTAGACTTGATTTTTCTATATTCATAGCAAAAAATACTCCTTCCATTAAAAAAAAAAATGATCTCCTTTCTTTTTAGTTCGTTTCAAAAAGAATAATTCATTTTTTTATTTTAGTAATATTTTTATTTGAGCTTTTCATGTAACATGTTTACGACTGCAAGATAAAACGCATTTGATACATTTGACATACCTTTAATTTAAAACCACAAAATTGAAAAGTCTTCTTTATTTTCTTAAATTTCGTGCCAAGTCAAACCAGATCATTCATTTTTGAGCAAATTTCATAAATGACAAATATATAAAGCCTAATTATGTTTCATAATTATAGTTTGGGTAATTACATTTTGTAACTATAGTTAGCAGCGTTTGTATAATTTGCACAACAATTGTATAATTTCCTATACAATTCAAATTTTTGTTATAACATTTGTATATTTCACCGTACAATTTGTGTACAACATTAGTGTTGATTCGCTATACAATTTACAGTATTTGTATATTTTGGTATACAATTTGATTTGCAGACACAACTTTTGTATAATCACACACAACATTTGTATAAAACGCGTAAATTATACAAAACTCAAACTGTAATTACACCTAGATGTTTGCCACGAGCTGTAATTAATTCAAACTAGAGTTATGTTAGCTAATTATTAACTAGTATATATTTGTTTATCCACGTAAATTTTTTTTCTTTCTACATGCAAGTAAAAAATCTTGTTTTTTGAATTAGAGCAAATCTCTAAACTTGGTCCAACACCATCCTCAATCATTACCATTTTTAACCCTAGCATATATGAACTCCTATTTATATGCTCACTACTACTCTTCACTCCTTCATTACACCATACATCCTTTTTTTCATTTCCCAAAGTTTTTTCAAGTCAATGGATCACATTACTAATGAAGTTGTTGTAGCCATTGTCCCATTTCAAACTCAAACACATCTTGACCCTTTTCTCCAATTTGCTTGCCTAATATCTTCTTACAATCTCCCTGTTTACTATCTTAGCCTCCCTACATTCAATCACAACGCGAAGGCTCGTGCCTCCGCGTTAAATCCTTCCGACTTAGCCAAAATCCATTTCCATGACGTCCAAATGTCGACTACTTTTACTACTCCTCTACTCCCTAGTGAAGTACCTAAACATTTCCATCCATTCTGGAATGTTTCCACCCTTCTCCGCGAGTCTATTGCTTCCTTCTTAAGTGATGTCTCGTCTAAATCAAGACGAGTTGTGGTGATTCATGATTGTCTAATGAGTTATAACGTTCAGGATGTTTCATCTTTTAATAATGTAGAATCGTACATCTTTAACCCATCGATTTCGGGTTTTGGTATGTATTGTGATCACATAGCCCCTGCAGCTGGACTGGCTATCCCGCTTGAAAAAGAACTACTTCAAAAGCTACCATCCTCTGAAGGATTGTACTGCAATGAGATCATGCGCCTATCGTCCTTTCAAGTGGAGTATATAGGGAAAAACTCCGGGGGTGAAATCCATAATACAAGCAAAGTGATGGAAGGGGATAATACTTTTATTGACTTGATTGGATACCAGAAGGAATGGGCGATAGGGCCGGTTCTCCGGCCTATTAAGAGGGGAAAAAACGAATTCCCCTGTTTGGATTGGCTAGATAAACAACCTCCGAAATCAGTTCTTTACATATGGTTTGAAACGTCTACTTTATTTTCTGATGAACAAATGAAGGAGCTCGCGATGGGGTTAGAGCTTAGCAAGCAAAAGTTCATATGGGTGTTGAGCAAGCCTAATGAAGGAGACATCTTTACCGGGGCAGACCCCGATAAAAGATTTGATGTCCCTGTTGGGTTCGAGGAAAGAGTGAATGGGGTTGGGTTAGTGTTGAGAGAATGGGCACCACAAGCAGAAATCTTGGGACATCCGTCTATTGGTGGGTTCTTGAGTTCGTGTGATTGGAATTCCTGTGTAGACGCTATTACTATGGGAGTCCCAATAATTGCTTGGCCTATAGACTCCGACCACCCAAAAAACGGTTTCTTGATGACAGAGTTGTTGAGAATAGGCCTCGTTGTTAGGGGGTGGGATCAGAGACGCGATGAGGTGGTTACTGCATGGATCATTGATAATGTTGTGAGGAAGTTAATGGCGTCGGAACAAGGAGAGGAGATCAGGAAAAGAGCAAAAGAATTGGGAGAAGCTGTGAGGCTTTCTATAGAGAAAGGGGGTATTTCTCAAACAGACTTGGATTCTTACATCGCGCATATCACTAGATAGACTTTTCTATCATTCTTCCTGTAATGCTCTTTCAATGTTGAATTCTATGTTAAAAGTCCTTTTCGATAACAAATGTTGTTTCAAAATTAACGACCTAAATTTATGTTAACCTTTATCTTGTCGTCTGAAACATGTCACTCCAAAAATTAAAATTAAAATTTTGTTAAAAATGAAAATGAGTTATTCTTTTTAAAATAAACCAAAAAAGAAAGAAAATTATTCTTTTTTAAACGGAGAAATACTTACTTTAAAATTTTTTCCATAAATGAAATCTCCGAGGGGTATTAATACCAGCAAAAGAAAGAAAGAAAAAGTTTAATTTATCAATATTTTCTCAATTCTTACACAATTTTACCAAATGAATAGGCCATAGTTCATTTAGACAAGATGTTAAAATATTCTAAGATGCTACATTAATAAATCACATATCTCCATGTTGCTCTAATTATAAAAATATATGATTATAAATTTTAAAATGTAGATAATTTTATAAAATTCATTAGTCAACAACAATAACAACTAATTATTTTTCAATATAATATTTTTACATGGTACTTTTCAACAATTTTTATAAAATTTAATGATGGGGTTTTTCTTTATAAAATAATAAATTATGAATAAAGTTTTATAGGAAATCATAATTTGAAATTCCAATTATATCTTTTAAAATTATGATTTCATATAGAATCTCCGTGTGTGGAAAAATTACCATTGGTATACATGCGAGGTCGTTTTGTCGATTAGCTGAATCTGACGACGTCGTTTCGCTTTCTGCTTTTTCCTTCTCCACTAGTGAAGCCAAAAGAAAAAACAAAATAGAGAAAATTTTCCGAATCTATCAGAGTAAAGCAGCTTGGACGGCGACGACGACGACGGCGATGGCGGCGGAATGTTCGTCATACACGAGTGAAGTTACGGAGAGAAGAGGTATACCGGCGGCGTCATTCGTACAAGACGTTCAGTCCTATCTCAGCCAATCTGGTCTCGATGTTAACTCTGCTCTTGCCTTCCTACAAGAAAGGTCTTTTTATCGAATTTTTTTTTACTTACTTGATATCTAATACTCGTACTAGGAGTTTTTCATTGAGTATAATGCTACTGTTCTACTGATATTTTTACGAGCTTAAATGAAGAAGTGAGGGTTCATATAGCCGATTATCTAACTTATTTGGGATTTAGACATGTTAATTGTTATTGGTAGGAGATGTTCGAGCCAGCTTGTGTGTACGTAGATACCAAGTGACTCTGTCTACTGAGGCTGGATCATATGGGAATAAATCAATTAGTATTCTATTTGAACTTGAGAGCTCACGGTGCTCAACCCACTTTATTATCATTATATGTTGATAGTAAAGTTTCAGTCTTCAGGGACATTGTAGTTGTGGGGAGTTATGTTATTCTATGAATGTTGAACCTTTCTGACTATTAACTTTTATCTTAATTGAAGGTGCAATAAAAGGGAAAGGTTATAACTTTTGCGGCGTTTTTCTTGTGGGAGCTTAGATGTTATATTAACTCAACAACCACATACCAGTGTAATCTCATTAATGAGGTATGAGGAGGGTTGTGCAGAGTTGTGAAAGGCAATCGCCTTGTCGCCAATGGTGAGAGGTGAGGTGACCCTTCATCGCCTTTTAGCTTTGTGGCGAGGCGATCTTCAAAAGGCAACGCCATAGCGACAATGGCAAGAAAAGGCGAGAGGCGACAAAGGCAAGAAAGGTGTCGCCTTTTGTATTTTCTTAAAAAAAGCGACTAATTTAGGGTGTTTTAAAAGTTAAAAGGTAATTTTAGGCTTTTCTTTTCAAATTTGCACAGTTACACTCTTAGACTTAGACTGCGATTCCAACCAAATGACTCGACTAGACTTCTCTAGCGACCAACCAAACTTTTCTGGAGATTGCAAAGTCCAATCAATACACATTTTTTCTTTTCTTCTTCAGATTTCATTACCTTGTGTTTCTTTTTTCTCCTTCTTTAGATTTTAGAGTTACTTCTACCTCTGGTTTTTTCCCTCACTATTGACTTTGGTTTTTTCTCGTTCATGTTCTAGATTTTGGTATTTACTATCTATTTTAAATTTTTGAATTGAAATATTTTCTAATATGTTATTGAGATTGAGATTTTGATTATTTATATATGCAATTAAATATTTTAATTTTTTGGTATTAATTGTGTACTTCAAAAAGGCAAGCGCGTCGCCTCTCGCATTGCCTTGTGGCGAGCTAGACCCTTGTCGCCTTTCGCTGTCCAAAACACTGGGGTAGTGTGTATGTAGACCGTACCCTTACCTAAGGAGGTAGAGAGTCATGTTTCCAATAGAGCCTCGGTTCTTTGTCAGAATGTTGGAAAAAGAAAAAGAATCAGCAGGAGTAGATGTCATATCAACTCCTTTTAAAGAAAGCATTATAGCTAATGGTTAGTAGGACCTTTATTGATAAATTCTCTCGGTTCTTTGTCAGTCTCTCACTAAATTTGGATGGAGTTCTTTTACTTGGGGCTTCTGAGAAATCAAGAGCAATATGAGTTTTTGGAGATGAAACTTGAATGATAAGTTTGGATTTGATAATAGTTGGCATGAAATTGAATGGAATGGCTGACTGTGGTTGTGTAAGTTGGTTGAAGGATGGTGAAAAAAAGGAAAAAATTGATTTCTGTTTGCACTTAAGTAAGACCTCACCCTACTTTCCTTCTCTGCTTCTTGTCCTCTCTATTCCATCGCACTTAAATAAGATCTCACCCTAATTTTAAGTGTAATAGTATTTCCAAGGTCTAATCAATTTATTGCATAAGGAAAAAAGAAAGAGAGGGGCAATAGGCCACTACAGCCTTACAAATCATAGACCAAATCTTACGCAATAAGATCCTTGAATCCATTTGTGACTAAATAAAACCAGTATGACTACAAACATGAAAAGTGTGTAATTCTGTTTGTAATGACTGGAATTTATGGTTATTCAGTATCTGTGTTGTTCTAGTATCAAAATCGCACAGTATTTATATTCTTTAATCATTCTACCGAGTCTCTTGAAGGCCTTAAAAAATGTTGGTAATCTGAAATTATTATTTTCTTCTTTCTTTTGAAATTTTCTTACACTTTCTTGTATCATATATAAAGCGTCGTAAAAACAAAAGTAGCATGGGGTGCGTCATGCGTGCTCTTAATTTTGTAGAAGTTCACTACAAGCAGATGACAGAAGTTTGACTAAAGAGACCTTTGAATTTGGTTGATCAATAAGTACATATTTGGCACCATTGCATGCTGTTTTCTACTTATCTTTCAGAAAGACAATCTAAAGAAGTTCTTTTTCTTTTTACCCAAAAAAGGGGAAATGAAACTCTTTTTTTTTTTTTTTTTTCAATTGTGTGATTTTTGGCATATAATACAGTCGAACCCTAGAACTCATGTAACAAAACTTTATGAACAACTATCTCATGCAGGCTGTTAAATATATCTGTTACTAATAAATCATAAGCTCCAGATTAAGATCCATTATTACGAGAACAGACTAATTAGTCCTGCCTTAGAAATTCTAATCAGTGGTTACTTTGCTTATGGTCTCTTTTGGTTTTCTGAATATATATCTACTTTGCAGACTTCAGCAGTATCGAGTGGTTGAAATGAAACTTCTGGCGCAACAGAGGGATCTTCAGGTACACTTTGTTGTTTAATTTCACAGTATTCATCCCTATTTGAGTTGGGATCTTCAGTGACACTTTTTTTGTTTAATTTCACAGTATTCATCTCTGTTGAAGTTTCTCCTAATATTTAGTTCTCAGGTTTGACTCATACTTTAAATTGAGGGGGCCATAATGCAATTCAAAAGAGAAAATGTTCATGTGTCACTCTGGCCTTTTGTTGATTCTTCTGGAAGGTGGATGGAAGTTAGAGAATTGTATTTTGTTTTTTGCATCTAATGCTGCCGATCTAGAGATGAAAACTCTTAAAACTGAGATAGTCCTCTCATGTCATTGAAAGAAAGATTAAATAGAATTTACATAAAGAATGTGCCTTTGGAATATATTACTCCATGCAGAAGCAATATATAGGATGCAAATCTCAAGCGCATGCCCGAACGTAGTTGTAATGGGACCAACATGTGAGGGTTAAAGTTTTGCCACTCTTTAGACCAATGACTTTTAACAGCAACAATTCCTCATTCCCAAGCTAATTGGGGTATACTACATGAATCTTCTAAATATAGAAGACTAATGTCTTCTTACAATTTCCTTTATTATATATATGTTTCTCCACATTCGAAAGCTGCCAGTACGGACTCTTCTTGATTCATTTTGGAGAATTCAATAACAGAAGGGAAGTTGTTTGTTGACATGTAGAGGTTGAATTCATATCATAAGATTGACCCGGGGGGGGGGGGGATAAAGACCATTGAAATATGGACAGGTTAGGCCAATGTATACAGAAGAAGTTCAATTCAAATATTTTAAAATCACCATTGCCACATATGAAGCATTATTTATCTACCAAACAAAAACCAAGATTTAAAAGCTGGAAGTTGCCTTCCCTCTGAAAGTGCTGTCTCTTTTTCTTTGCCCGAATGCACCAAACATGCATAACGAACAGTTTCCACTATAATGGTGTAAAGGAACCATTGCATCTTATGCATAAGATGATATATAATTTGGTGTCCTCTTTTTCCCGCCTGCTAAATATAGATTGCCTTGTACATTTTTGAGAATTTTTGTTTCCGGGTTATAAGTTGTTTAGATGCTGTATTGCTCAAATGCATAATTTTACATGTTTGGCATCTTTTCTATAATCAGTCCAAGTCTTTCTGAAAGTTTCTCCTCCTTCACTCTACACAGGCAAAGATTCCTGACATAGAGAAATGCTTGGATATAGTTGCTACTTTGCAAGCTAAGAAGGACAGCAGTGAGGTTTGTCCCAGTGCTACATGTTTTTCCTATTAATGGAACTTTATTGAAGCACTCTTAGGCACTTCCATTTTAGTTAATTCTTGAATGTAGACTACTTTCCTATTTTATTTATATAGGTCTGTCATTTGAATGTGAGAAAGCATGAAGTTTTCAATTCAAAAATCATATTTTTATATGATATAGTGGTGAAGCAATTCAGATATGGAGTGCTTCCTTGAAACGAGGATTTACCATGGGAGACCAGCATTGGCTAAGAGCCTGTTTGGGTTGGCTTTTGACTTATGACTTATTAGCCAAAAGCCATAAATTAGAAATTCTAACTTATGACTTTTGGCTTATTTTTGTTATTTTGCTTTAGGAATAATATTTACAAGCACTTTTTAACTTTATCCGAACACTTTCTTTTGATAACTGAGAAATCCAACTATGGCCCTCCCTTTGGACCAGCCACAACCTTCTAAATTCCATGGATAATAGGTTTACCCCTCTACCCAACTTTATCTATGTTACAAAATCTGTATAATAATGTACATAGATAGTATAGAGGTTTGATAGATCATATAGCTGATTGTTAGGAATTTGAATATTTAGTTACCATAGTTAGCTTATTTAGTTACCTTAGTTATTTTGTCCTCTCCATGTATTTATATCATTGTTCTCCTTGAATAATAGACAAGTTATTCTCTCCATGTCTTATCAATAACATGATATCATAGCCTTACTGCGTTTTTGAGGTGAGTTATCTCCCTCACAGCTTTTGGGTCAGTTTCTATCTCAAAGGTCAAGTTCTCTCTTTCTAGGTCGGTTGTTGACAATACAATCTTTTTCCAGTCAGTTCCTTTTTGGAAATTAACGGAGTTGGTGGATATTTTGAGCCTATCTGTTAGAATCCTTAATTATAGGGATTCCTTAATTATAGGGATTTTTCCTTAATTATAGGAATTCCATAATTATAG
>JAPFFP010000089.1:8762034-8775066 GCA_026153255.1 Solanum medicagineum | reverse complement strand
CTGCGTACATCCGACCCCCCCTCACCCCGCAATGAGCGGGAGCCTTTTGAGGCACTGGGGTATGTTGTTGTTGTAAATAAACACTAATAGTTGTTTATGTTTAAAGAATTCGTATATTTTTCATACTCACTCAAATTGACGTTTATATTTTTTCATTAATAAGACTTCCTCGGTGGGAGTTAAAATATAACTATATACAATAATTTGAAAAGGTTGGTTGGAGAGGAAGTTGAATGTACACGAAGGATAGATAGGTACATTAAAGTTCTCGTCATGTATGAGGTCGAGAAAAAATTGATCATAAGGGTTTATCGGATACAAATTTTACTCTTAAGGGACTATATCCATAGCAAGAGTCATGACCTCGTGATCACATACACGAAAGGTAGATAGGTACATTAAAGTTCTTGTCATGTATGAGGTCGAGAAAGAGTTGATCATAAGGGTTTATCATACACAAATTTTATTCTTAAGAGACTGTATCCATGGCAAGAGTCATGACCTCGTGATCACATGACATCAATTTTACCATTACTCAAAAGCTCTCCTTCAAAGTAGATCTGTTTAAAATCAAACTGTCATTCATAAGCAATCATAAAATTACTCATTAGCTTATTCATATTGGACTATCAGATTAACAATTCGTGAAACGGAATAAAATGTTGTGGTTAATGGTCCACCGACGTCGAGGGTCGAATTATTCAATTTTCTCAGAGATAAGTATACAAAATACACCCAAACTATACCACTTTTTTTAGTTTCACACCTAAAGTATTGGAAGTTTGAGAAACACCTAAACTATCATTTATTAGTTTGAGAAACACACCTCAGTGGTGTGTGTAACACACTCTCTCTTATATTGGAGAAAACATTGCCGCATGACATGCCACATTGATAAAAATTAAATAAAAATATTAATATTAGTTAAAAGTAAAAGGTTAAAAGTATAACTATTCTTCCGAAAAAATATTTTTTTTAAAAAAAAATTTAAAATATTTTTCTCACATACTCTATTGTCCCCACCCGCGTGTACCACCTACCCACCCCCAACAATTCCCGCCCTTTTATTTTTTTTTATCTCTTTCATAAAATATTTTTTAAAAGTTCAAATTTCAGCCCCTACTCCACTCCTACCTAAAAAAATAGATTTTTTTAAAATAAATAAAATTCTATCTCACTTGTATGTAATCCTCTGCTCCTAATTTATTTTTATTTTTTTATTTTTTTTATAGATATGTACACATATTTTTAGGAAAATATTTTTGTCTACTTGTTTATCGAGTATAACAAAAAAAATTATTTAAAAGATCTTGCGACAAATAAAAATAATTTTCTAAAAATAATTAAAAAAAATGGGAGGATTAAGTGGTAGCTTAGAATTATTTTTTCTAAAAACAGTTACAATAATATCTAGATTATTATTTTAAGAGAGAGATGAAATAAGAATTTTTTAAAAAAATTACAATTTTTGTTTGGGGGCGGAAGAGGGGGGTGGGGCGTATGGTGAGAGGAAGTGGTGGGGTGGGGTAAGAAAAATACTTATATTTTATTTTATAATTTTTTTTGAAGTAATAATATTTTAATGTTTAATTTAACTAATACTATAATTTATTTATTTTTTGTCAGTGTGGAATGTTTTGTTCATGTAGAGTGTGATATGACATTTTTAAAAATAAAAGAGAGAGTGTAGCACACACCATGGTGAGAGTGGATTAAAAGATAGATGTGTTTTTCAAACTAATAAGTGATAGTTTAGATGTGTTTCTCAAATTTTCAATACTTTATATGTGAAACTCAAAGAAATGATATAGTTTAAGTGCGTTTTGTATACTTATCTCATTTTCTTATTAGCTAAGTCTTTTAAGTTGTTAAGAGTTATCGAGTTATTAGACTAAAATGACATAAAAAATAGATTATAACCTAACATGTTAAATTTTTACTATATAAATTTATTTAAGTACCTTAGATTTTATTTTATTTTTACACTAATACGGCTATATATAATGTATCAAATGGGAAGTTCAATATATACTTTGATTAAAAATCTTATGGGTCAATATATATTACATATTAATTTTGAGTTTAGATAAATTGAATTGGGTGAGTTAAAATAATTCCAATTAATAAATGAAAATTTTCTCTTATATACGAAACTATATCCAAATTTATCAAACCTGGCAATACTTTCCAGTTCACCAAACATCCCAAGAGTTTTATTAGAAAATGTTTTTGGATAAAGAAATTTATTAAATTTAAATCAATAAGAAATTTGAGTTCTATAAGATTCATAATATATTCATTTTAAAAAATATTATTTGCTAATATATTATATTAATTACTAAAGCTAAATTAATATAAATTTAATTAAAATCAAATTCCATTGGGCTAGTCAACTATTGGGCTTCAAATGATGAACCCAATAAACTCAAGATATCTTGTTGTCTTAAAGGTCCAATTTTGTCAAATAATATGACACGTCAAGTCATTTGAAAGAGTCAATGCAGACATTTCACATGTAAATAGATACACGTGACAATAATTTTGTGTCCCTCTATTGTAGACTTTAGAGAAGTTTAGCCAAACAAATTAGTATTCAAAAATTCAAGATGATACTTTGTATAAAATTAAATAAATAAAATTATATATTTATTTTGCATAATATAATACATTTTAATTGTCACGAAGGATGTTACAGATAAATAACTGGCCTAGAGCCGAAGCCACCTTCAATAAAGGGGGTTCGGTGAACCCCAAATAACAACAACAATAACATACTAGTGGAATGCCAAAAGTAAGATTTGGAGAGGTTAGAATGTAAGCAGACCTTACCCTTACCTTACAAAGGTAGAGAGACTGGGAATCCTCGTCTCAAAAACCTATAAGATAAACTAAATATGGAAAAAAAGGAAACAGAAAAAATGACTAATAATGAAAAATTATTAGTTAAAATTATTTATACATAGTTAAAAATATTTTTTATGTATATATAGCAGATTTCAAACCTCCTTTGACTAGCTTATATATTTATGTTTTTAAATTTTAAACCCTCTAATTAAAATTTTGAACTCGCCACGTAAGATGTCAAGTACGACATATGTATCTAATTGTAACACTTAAAATTTGATGATATAAACAAAAGACAAGTTTCCACAATTATGTCAAATTTGAAAATACACCCACTTTAATGAAATTTGTACTGCTTCAGATCTCATATATTTTAGTGCTATTAAACAAAGGCCTCAATTATTTTAAAAGTTGTTCCATGCCCCTTCACTTTATTCTATCTGGGTCTTGTCTCTTTTTCTCAGTTCTTCCTTCTAGGTAATCTCTTTTTCCCTAATGGGTGTCAAGCAAGAAAAAGTTTACTTTTTCTATTTCATTCATTGAAGAGGATTTATAATGATTATGATTTGATAAATAAGTTTGTTTTGTTCATTCTTTAGCTGTTGATTTTTTTTTTAATTTCTTCATGATTTGTTTATATTGAGCTACTTTGGTTTTATTTGAGATGGTAGCATTCATTTGTGTATAAAGTTTAAAGCTTTATTGCAATTAAGTACTACTTGTTAGTGAATCTATGAGTTGTTAATTGTACTGAATTCTGAATTACTTATTACCACATAGAAGCAAGATTTGAATGTTCTAACTTATAAAATAGGGATATCAGGTGTTAGTAACTGGATTTCGAACTTAAGTTTTGTACCTATTTAGTGAATCTCTTAATATACATATGGCGTTTGAACACCCTAGTTGTGGCCTGGTGGTCAATGAATTGGGTTGAGAACACGAGGTTAGGTTTTATCTATACAGCAGAGATGAAAAATACTAATTGATTTCTTCTGTCTGTCCTAGCCTTGGTGGAGTTACTTGGTACTTGTTATTGGTGGGAGATGGCAGGTATCTGCTGAAATTAGTTCGAACACCACGGTTATCATCAAAATGGATAATAATACCGAGTTTGAACTAAAGCTACTAAATGGACTTCTTGCTACACCCCTGATTAGTACCTAGACTGAGCAGATTGCACTTCAATGAAAAAGAAAGAGCTTTAGAGAATTGATAGACTTACTCCAATTCAACATTAGAAGCTCAAATCGCAGATTTGTTGCATATGTTACTATCCTTTGGAATTTAACACCGTTTGAGATAAGTTCTTTTTTTTTTTCCAGTTCAGATGGTATTTTGAAGCAGATAGCAGATATCGGCTGGCTGCATCCCTTGATTTATGAGTTTGGTTTAGATTTAAGTGTAATGAGATTGAGATTTGTTGAGTGAAGTTTTTATGGATCATATCATATCTAGAGAGAGTGATTTGGAGGTTGATCTTGAGAGCTGTAGGAGTGTGAGTGGAGAAGCCAGGAATAACAATTCTACTTTGGATGCTAAAGCAGGGAATTTCCTTTTCACTAGTGTGTGTAATGGTGATGGTGACGAACTTTCTAAAGCTGAAAATGGATTGAATATCAATAGCAGTATAAAGGACGATGATGAGCTTACTCGGGGGAGTGTTAGAGTGTTTGTAGATGAGGCAACTTTAGTAGAGAAGAAAAAAAGCAAAGGAAAACGTAAATCCACGAGTGCTAAGAAGCCTCCCAAACCTCCTAGACCTCCCAGAGGATTGTCATTGGATGCTGCTGACCAGAAATTGATTAAAGAGATTGCGGACCTCGCTATGATCAAGCGTGCACGGATTGAGCGGATGAAGGCTTTGAAGAAAATGGAAGCGGCCAAGGCATCGACAACATCATCAGTGTTGAATGGCAGTTCCATTGCTTTGCTTTTTACTATTTTCTTCTTTTTTCTGCTATTATTTCAAGGTAAAGATCTTGATTTGTTAGTTTGGGTTTCCTATGTCCTATTCTAGAGGGGAATATATCAACACAAAAGTTCTTATGCAATTTCACTCCAAAAGATTGCTCCTCGTTATTCGTTAGATAAATTTGACTTTCCTGAAAAACATGTTAAAGCAACACACTCGCATTCTTCAGTCATGTCAATTGCATTTCATACTTTTAAGTGACTACATAGTGGTGTTTCTTGAGTTGACAACGCTAACAATGTCTTCAGAACTTGCCATGAGATAAGCAAAATCATAACGGAGCTGGCGGTTATCTCCTCCAATTCTGTATATATGTCAACCTCATCCTTGTTTCGGAGCTTATATTTCTTTCCATCAATGATATAGATACCAGTTCCCATTATGTGAGCATTTTTATGACAGTAGGGAGATGCAAAAATATCAGTGAACATGATAATATATATGGTTTTTCAGACAGTGCTGCTTGCAAACCACTTTTTTGCGATTGACACAACCTTTTGTTCTTTTTCTTCTCCTTTTAGCTCCTTCCCCCATTTTCTTCATACTGTTGAACCAAGTTTTTGTTTGGAGGTGCAAAGTTTCTGATGATTTGGTATTTGCAATAATGTATGCAGGGATATCTTACAGAAGTTCAACTATGAACTTATATGATTCAGTCCAGTCTGGCAGTGTAAGGGAGAATAGGTTCCTTATTGTACAGGAAAACTCTAATTTATCCACCAGTACTGCCATCGTCATGGGGTCTGGCTCTTCTGAGTATGTACTACCCTATAAATCTATAATCATCTGAAAATGGCACTTAGCATTCTGTACTTATAGATGATTGTAGTTGGCTAAGTTGTCATTTGCTTCGATTTCATAGTAAAGTGGAGCAAGCTTCTGGTTTAATTCATGGAAATAGTCCGAGAAGTATCACAAGCTGAAATTCAGTAACATGGTCGAATTATTCAAATATGACTATGATTGCCTCTGTGTTTTGCTACATGCTGCGCCTGCCTGAAGGAGTTCTATCATCTATGTAAGTGACTCCGCACATGACTTGCCTAGTTTGTATACCTGTACAGTGATTGATACTGGTTGATTGAGATGAATAACCATTGGCATAGCACTCTAAGGATGACTCGGAATTGCCAATTCACTAGCTAGCCTCATATTGGAAAATAGCTTTCTAAGCCTAATTTCCATGAATGTTCTGAGAAGACAAATGTTATGATATCTGGACTAGTTAAATATTGCACAGTACACTCACAGCAAGAGCCTGTAATTTCGGATCATATCATTTTAATCTGTTTACTAACCACATCTTATTTGACTTTCTTGCTTACACTAACCATGTATTGATTGCCTAGAACTGCGCTTGAGAAGTGTCTAAGAACAGACTTATTCGGATTTACATGGAATCAAATATGCTTTTGTTTTCTGATTTAAAGACATACTGGGCTTTGCTGCATTACCATGCTCCAAAGTCTAAAGTGAACTGTAAATAACCTGTAGTATCATCAGGATTCATGACTTAAGTATCTTTCGGAAATACTGGCCCTGGGGCTTAGTTCAAGTGACAAAGGTTGAGGAACTTCTGACTTAGGTAAGAGGTTCAAGGAGCCTTGTGCCTTGTGAACTATCCTGGTCTTCAAGTGAAGACATATTGTAAGACATATTGTACTTTCTGCATTATCATGCTCCAAAACCTAAAAGTTAAGGATAACTATTTCCCGGGATTGATTTAGGATAAGTTTATCCCATGTGTTTGGTTAGGATATAATCACGAGATAACTTGTTCCCGGACTAAACAAGTCCTTCAAGTATTATTTTTGACCCTTGCTATCCTTAATTCCCAAAAGAAAAAGATAAGTATATAGATAGAAAGACAGGAAAGGAGGAGAATGAGCTCTGAAATAATAGTAGATTAAATCATTCCTTCATTCTAATTCGGGAAATTCCTCCAGCTGTTGATTTATTCATGAGCTGGAGAGATAAGACCTTTAATTCGCGAAATAACAGTACTAAAATACAAGAAAACAAAAATTACATCATAATAAATTTCTAATAATTGCTCTGCCCACACCAGAAAGCTCATGTACTGCATTGTTCAAACGAGTAAGAGGTGAAATACTACTCTTGAAATTCTCCTCACATTCCTGAGAATCTCCAAAACATGCAACCATGCCATCTTCAGCAAATTTTGGGTTCCCTTTAGTTAAGGCTTCAATAGCTTCAGGCAAACTTACAGCCAAAATTGCCTTATATGAAAAAGCACACTTCTTTAATGGAACTCTCCATTCTTCAGGAGGATTAGAATTAAGGAGCGTTGAGATGATTTCTGCTCCTTGATTCGCCTTCACTTTGATGGCGTCCACCACAATCAGCGCTAGTGTCGTGATGTCTCCGCTGGCGCTGCTTTTGTCATGTAGCAGAGTTTTTAGGCAGAGGTTATAGTTTGGTGTGTTCTTGCATGTAGTCTCTACTAGATTGTTGCTGTTGCTGCTGCTTGTTTTCTGTGTTGAGGTCAATAGCATAACTAGACACATCACAACAATCTTCATTTTGGAGTCCATAAAGAAGCTGAAGTCTGAGGGGTTGGCAAGTTCATATATTGAATGGCGGTGTTGATTTTCGAGAGGTTTAGCCGTTTTCTTGTTCTCCGTGCTCCGTCTTGTTCAAATTAAGTGAATTTATGAGGCAATGTACAGTTATTAAGGAAAAAAAAATTAAGGACATAAATTAAATATCACCTTCCACTTTTGCCTTTTAGTCATTCTCAAATTATTCTTAATAATAGAAATAATTTAAAGTAAAATCATAAATATGAGCAATCAACTCTCTTGAGCTTATAACTTAGAAAATGTAAATGAAGTACAAAAATGAAAAAAAGTTCAAACATTTGTCTTGAACTTTGAACAATTCACTTATTTTGAACTATAAAAAGAGTCTCAAATATTCCATTACTATAGACTAGAGGGGTAGTTTTTTGCTTTTAACTCCACCATCACTTGTTGATTTCGTTTAGGTTATCACATTATTGTGTGGTTGTTAATATTTCCTTTATCAGTTGCTGTTGTTGTTCTGATATATTATACTTGAGCCGAGGATCCTTCGGAAACAATCTCCTTACTTTCACAAGGTAAGGGTATTGTGCATACACTCTACCTTACTCAAAACCACTTGTGATATTTCACTTGGTATGTTATTGTTGTTGACAACAACACCAAGTACAGTCCCACAAGTGGAATTTGAAAATGATAAAGTATATGTGCACCTTATCTCTACCTTGTCCGATGAGAGGCTATTTCTAAAAGACCTTTCCTCGAAAAAGCAAGACAATTTTTTTTGTATTATTATGAAATAATAATAATGTATTAAATTTAAATAGCAAAAAAATAGAGAGAAAATAATAGTAACTCCTTAACCTCTCTTTTGTGTGTCGTTTCTAAAGATGAGGAAAAACTATTTATAAGCACATTTAGAAGTGCAAATGTTACAATGGTAATTATTACATCTCTTATAATGGAAAAACAATCATTTCCATTATCCCAAGAGTGATCATTTCCATTATGTCATAGTGGAAATAATGGCAATGATCACTCTTTCATTATAGGAGATGTAATATATATCACTATAGCATTTACACTCCTAAATGTACTTATAAATAGCATTTCCTCCTCCTGAGAAAAAACACACAAACTAGAAGTTAAGGAGTTACTATTATTTTTCCTCTATTTCTTTGTCATTCAAAATTTAATACATTGTCATTGTTTCATAACAAATCTCAAGCATACTGACTATCATATCCAGTACAATATTATAATAATAGCTAAAGCAAGTTATGTGTGCAGTAATTAAATTATAGAAGAAAAACTTACGAAAGTCTTATTAGAGGTGTTATAAATATATAAATGTATACCTGAACTGGAAAGAGATTTGATTAACCTTTAAGAATAAGATACTCCCGATTTAAGCGAATCTCAATTGGTTAGAGGCTCGTGGTGATAACGTGTTATAAAATAATGACAATGTATTAAATTTAAATTGCAAAGAAATAGAGAGAAAATAGTAGTAATTCCTTAACCTCTCTTCTGTGTGTCTTTTCTAAAGACGAGGAAAGACTATTTATGCAAATGCTATAGTAATAATTATTACATTTCTTTCAGAGTGATTTGAAATAGTGTAAATGATCTACATGGGCATCCACTCTATTCGCAACATGTATGACTTTTTAAATTTTTGGTTTGTGGCTAAAGAGGTGACACACATATTTACTTTTAATAATATGTTTCTTTTGTAACATAAACGTCATGGAACGTTCAAGATCACAAGTTCAATAACAATAGTTTTGATATGTACTTAAAATTTTTATGATATTCTTAGGTTGTATAAAATGAAATTGATGATGGAGTTTAGGCTTACGTATACTATAGGGGGCTAGGCGTTATCTTTTCATTTTCGGAAATAACTTGGACCCACTGGTGTCATATGGGAGTGCTCGGAATGGGATAGACGAGGATATTTTGTGTGTTAATGAAAAAAAGGGGGATATACTCAATGTCACTTTTACCCATTTCATAGCAACATTTTTACATTTTTCTGATTAACTACTCCCCATCCAACTCAAAGAAATGATTTAGCTATCCGACCCTCCGCTCCATTCGGGTAAAACCCACCCGGTTGACTCTCCTGCCCGCTTCCATAAACGATCCGAAGTATTTCCTCTGGTGTTCTATCGTAGGAAAGTGAGTACTTTTCTCCTGCAAGTAGTCTCGACAGATGAATGGTCAGTTGAACATTCCTCGTGAATAAAATATCTTTAACAAAATTTCCGACTTTGGTCATTACCTGCAAGTATGTTCCCCCTTATACTCCTTTCAGCACCAAATTCTGGTTTCACTCTAATTCCTTCATCTTTAATTCCATGGCGTCCCAGCTTGTTCCTCAGCTTCGATATTCGGTTCGTGAACTCCGTTACTGTTACCCCATAGGGTTCCACATTCTCTCTCCCTCGCTCATAGAGCAACGCTCTCAGAACCGCGTCTTGACCTGATTCCACTCCTAGTAGTCCTGCTACTAGCTGTCATCAAAATATGTACACAATCATAAAGAGTTTAAGTTTTATACACCGTCGTCAGGTAAAATATAACTTACTCTTTTGGCAGTTGGGGTATGGAGTTTAGGATTGGCTCCAACATATCCCGTGAGTCCAACATAAGGGATGACATAAGAGGCAAGAAGATAGTTGATGTCATTAGCATAAGGATCAAAAAGTGGTTCTAATGGATGTCCAAATGCATCATTCATCACTGTTGCAAATGATTCTCTGCTTAGATTTAACAATGGCCTTGGAAATCCTTTTACTGTGTCCTTGATTGCCCTGCATAAATGGTTCGTTTTAGTCTGTTTAAAAAGAATGATATATAACTACACCTCCAACGCTGGACGTGAGACATTAAAGCCTTAGCTTATGGCTATTAACCTCTAGAACTAAATAATAGACATTAGACACTCAAAATTGAAAGGAGGCAAGCAAATGAAAAGAGGCATGACGGGCCAACTACAAAAAAAACAAGAAATGCAAAGTTTCGTAAACTCGATCAAATCCCTTATAGAATATCACCAACTATTTTTTACTTATTCGTATACTCTGATCTTTTTATTTTAATTTATCTTTTCTCTTTTGGTCTTTTTCAAAAAAAAAAAAAGAATCTTTTTTTGACAACTATTTGATTCTAATGTTTTACCCAATATGTTTTAAGACTAGAAAATTAAAGGACGTCTCAATACATCTTACATATCTTTTACTTTTAATACTATAAAGATTCAAAAATCTTCTTTTACTTTATTTTCTCAAACTCTGTCTCAAATCAACAAAAACATACCCAGTGGAATCCCACAAATGGGGTCTGGGAAGGTAAAATATACGCAGATCTTACCACTACCTCTTTGAGATAAAAGGATTGTTTCCAGAAGCCTCTCATCTAAAAAATATCAAGCCTCAAAGTAGAAAATAGTGGATATAAAAAAAAAAGACTAAATTAGATTTTGTCTCAAATCAAAACCAGCAATGCAAGTAACATAAAGAAATAGACTATAACAAGACTAGTAGATGTGAATTCACCTTACATGGCCAACTTCTTGAAATCCAAATTGTGCAATGACATCTCTTATAAGAGGGCTAAGTTTAGCAATCCTAACACCAATAGGTGTTGGCCCTCCATCAGCAAGTTGAGGTGCAAACTTATCTAACCCTTGCCCAAAAGAACCCCACAAGAAAAATTCAGCTTCCATATACTCTAAATTCAAGGGAAATTCTATTAAGTCAACATCCATTTTAGGCAACTTATGATGAGGAACATAATTGTTAGTATCATTTGTAAAATACTCATCACAACTTGAACTTAATAGATGCAAAACAAGAAGTAAGAAATAAACAAGTATCATTTTTTTAAAAAGATAAATGAATGAAAGAAGAAGAAAGGGGCTATTTATTTATTTATGATGAAATTTTATTTGTTGGATGTGTAATGAATTAATTGACAGATGGAGAAATAATAGAAAAGAGTTTGAATTATTAAAGTTTTCTAAAAAGTATAGGTGGGAAATAGGCAGTTGAGAAAGTTTTGGATCAAAGTTGATTATATAATTTGGAGTTTTCTATTCTATTTTTGTCTTTTTATTTTGTTTGTGTAATCACAAATGTAAGCCATGCCGACTTCTAGTATAGAGTTGGCATGTTTTGTTGAATTTAGTAATTTAAAATTTGAAAAAATCACACTTGTATTCCAAAATGGAAAAGTATTTATTCTTAAATATCTCATATTTTCATATCCGTTTTTTATTTTAAAATGACATAAATTTATTTTAAAATTTGGATGTTAATGTCATATTGACGTCAATATCTATCCTTTCTGATATCAATAAGGTATTATATCGATAGAGTACGACAGAGGATATCAATGGAGTATCATAGAGAATACGATAGGGTATTAATATATCGGTTGAGTATCACAAAGGATTAAGCTCAATATTATATGATATTGGTATGATATCAATATAACGACGGAGTGTCACAAAAAATATATTTTTTACTAATTTAGAGTTTAATATTTTTCTTTAATTGTTTCTCATTTATTTCTTAAAAAAAAAATAGAAGAGCCCAATCATATATGATGTTGTTAGGATATTAATATATCCGTGGAGTATCACCGAGGATTAAGCTCACTCGTATATGATACTAGTATAGTATTAATATACCAACGAAGTATCACAAAGTATGCATTTTCTACTAATTTAAAGTTTAATAAATAAGATTATTTGTGACTTTAATAATTTTCTCTTAGTTGTTTATTATTTAAATCTTAAAGGAGTTCAATCTTATATGATACCAATAAGATATCAATATACCAATAGTTTATGATGCCGACGAAACATCACAGAGGGTTAATTCATAGTAGTTATGCTGATGTCATGTACCTTCATACGTGAAATAAAAAGGGAGAAAGTGAGGCAAGAGGTTAAATAGTTTGGATTATGAGTCAATTAAGGATAAATAGTTTGAAATAGGTTCAATCTGAGTAAATAATTTCAAAAATTGGGTCTATTTTGTGCAATTTTTTCTAGATTAAATCATAGCTACGCCCTCATCCACTGCTGACTACGAATAGTTAAAACTAATAATTTCTACTTTACTAAGCCAGTTTCTATTGTTCTTCTTCATTGTCGTCGTATTTTTCTTTTGTCTTCTTTGTTGTCATTCTTTTTTTTTCCCCCAAATACGCGTATTGCAAACATGAATCATTTCAAGCGAATTATATATCAAAAAATTTAAAATATTGAGAGAATTTCATATTTAAATTTTGAGACTGCTTAGAGATAATTTTGAGTTGATCTAGATTTAATAGTCAGTGTATATATAATTTATATTAGATAGTCAGTGTATACTTTACATAAATTTTTGACAAATTGTATTGTAATCAACGTATATTTTCCATAAATTTTGATTATTTTTTACGTAAATAAATTTGAAATTGGCCATGACATTTTACAAAATATACTAAAAAATAAAGGAATTGAACAGCCCAAAACCAACATGAATTGGGTTGGGCTTGGCCCAAAATCACAAATTTCTCAAGATTGACAAGACTTTGCGTTATCTTCGTTATACCTATCTTATTAAATTATTCAAAAGTCGTATCTAACAAAGGCAAAGCCCATGTATTATTCAC
>JAPFFP010000089.1:8744023-8756053 GCA_026153255.1 Solanum medicagineum | reverse complement strand
TATTTTAAAAAAATTAAAATGTTGAGCCAAATTTTTTGGACGTACTCTTGGATACTATATATGTATTGTATCACATGTCATTGTTCAATTGTTGTTGTAAGAAGCACACATCTTCAATATTCCATGTATTGTCTATCCATTGTGTATTGTTTTGTTGATCCACTTCTTGGAATCCTTGAAATCCAGGGTGAAAGTTATAATCATTGGGGTTAATTGTGGAGTCTCCATAGCACAAATGATTAGTACTTTGATTAACTTGAGCATAATCTTGATTATTGCTTTGGCTAATTGAGAAATTGTAGCAACCATCGGTGAGGTCGGGTGAGTAATTATCGGATGAAGCTGAAGTTGCTGAATAATTAAGACTGTTTGTTTTCTCAATATTCATTAGTTGGATAGGTATATATTCCGACACATGATGATTCATGTTCTGCGGTGGATGCTGAATTTCTTGGCTTTGAATGTAAGTGGTGGTGGTGGTGGGGCCGGGGGAAGAAGCCGCAGTTGGATTGGTTGCGGCGGCTTGAATTCTTTCAGCTAACCTAGGCATCCAAAGATACTTCATGGTATCTTTGAATTGCTTGCTGTTCACGTCACATTTGAGTTGTTTTGCATGTTTTTGTACTCGGGTACGCCAGTAATTCTTGATCTCATTGTCAGTTCTTCCAGGCAGATGTTGAGCAATTTTAGACCAACTACAAAAGAAATAAAAATCATCTTAGTTATGTACTACTAGCAATTAATTAACCCATAAATTGGTTATCTGATTTTAATGCGGTAATATTGCAAATATAATTAAATTAATTCGTAATTATATATTTATAATAACATTGAGATTGTAAATATACCGATTGCCCCAACGAGAATGCAATTCAAGAATCAAGAGTTGTTCTTCAAGAGTAATATTGCCACGCCGAACATCTGGTCGAAGATAGTTAAGCCATCTTAATCGACAACTTTTTCCTGTTCTCTTCAAACCTGTTTAATTAATTAATTCCAAGCAATTCAATGATTAATCAAATTTTTCATAACTAATTAACTCTAACTTACGCTAAAAAAACATGTTTCAAAATGGAAAAGAATATCAATAAAAGACAGTATAATGCACGAAATATTCTATTTTCAATAAGAAAAAATCGATCAATGTGAAATATACAAATACTACTTTAATATTACAATACTTTTGTCCCACCCCCCACCCCAAAGAACTTTTTTTCCCTTTATGTTATCAGATCGGACAAGTACTTAGCATTTAAGAAATTATCTTGTACGGAATGTGATCATACAACAAACATACTCGTGTGAATATTTATCTACATGAAGAAATTGGTTTAGAAAAAGAAAAAGGAAAACAAATATTTGTTAGAATAAAGAAAAGATGGTTTCTCAAGAAAGATTATTGGTTCACATAATTCCTTAATCAGAAATTTGAGGTTCAAACTTTAAGAATAAAAATATTGACGAATAAAAGAATTATTTGAATGAATCTTATTGAAGAGTCATCCGACTTCTCATGAGTGATTGAATAGGAAATAATTTCAGTAAATTTTGAATATCAAATAAACATGACAAAAGAAAATCTACAACAAACAAAAAATAAAGATATTTACCGGCACAACGAGCTAGGGAATTCCAACGACCTTCACCATGATGAGCAATAAAATTGATAAGTGTAAAGTCTTCTTCAACTGTCCATGGACCCCTTCGAAGATCCATACCAATATCTTCCTCCTGAATTTCTCGATTATTTTTCATACAATCTCCTCGTCCTCCTTCTCGTCCTCGTCCTGAATCAACTTCAATTTTCTCATAATGATCCATCTAAACTTGATGGGACTTTATATAATATACAAAAGAGAAAGAGAGATATTTTTTTTATAATATAAGAAGAGAAATGAATATTGGATTAGTACACGAGGACATAGAAGTTGATGGGACTTTATAAAGATACAAAAAAGAAAAAAAAAAGTTTGAAAAAATTGTGTTAGAAAATAAAAAGTGGCATGTGAGGGAAAGAAGTTAGGAGTCAAAAAGTCAAGAGTTTGTAGTCATAAATACTATGTAAGGCACAAAGCCGCAATAAGGAATAACACTTCAATTTTCAACTTTTTTAATTCCAAAGTTCAATTAAAGTAATTAAAGCTTCACTTTGTTTTGACTTTCTTATTTATACTTCATCACCGCATTTAACAACAACAATAATAATATATTCAGTAAATTTTTTTGAATAAACTCTATAAAAAATAAGATATATATAGATTTTACCATTGTTTCATAGAGAGAGATTGTATGTTTTCGAAAAATAACTTTTTTACACTTATTGAAACAAAAAGTAGTTAAGTTATTTTTCAATCTTAATTCATGTGATGTTATTTGATTTGATTTTTTTTTTAAATTCGTAGTCTAAAATATTCTTTGGGCTCTAAATCATTTTAGGGTGAAAGATGAATTTTATAATTAATAATTTTCAATTATAAAAAAGTTACCTATTTTTTTAGATAAATTAAAGTGAAAAAATGATAAGAGGAAATGTTTTTTGAGAATTGGTCAGTAGTAAGAAGAACTACTTTATTTATGTTAAGCATCCAGTTTGAAATAATTATCAATTTTAATCTTTAATTTCTAAAATAACAATTATTTTGACATAAATTAACAGTCACTTTAGCTTCAAATAATTACTGCAAAATAATCGTCATTTTAGAAATTCAAAACTAATTTTGACAATTGTTCTAACTATATCCTTAGTATTTAAAAAGTAATATGCATAGTATTTTCAGCAGAAGAAAATATACTTACATTAAATATGAGCAATTTACTAAATTATATTTTATATTATTTACTTTCTTAATGAACATAACACGAATTAAGACGACTATTAAAATGAAACGGAGGTGGACAACCTATTTAATCGAATTACGCATTTTTTTAATATATCATTACATCATATACATTTCATTTTTTTCTTTCTTTTATATTTTTACTTGTGACTAGATAGAGAATGAACGCGACTATCCTACTCGATCCCTATTTTACCATCCAAACAGGAAGGTTAGCTTAAATTTTGAGATTGGACCATATAAGACCAATTTCAATAAAATTTTATTACTATTTTCGAGTTCACATATCGTAGTGTGGCCAAGAGGTATACAAGTTGTTCATGATTTTTTCTTCACTATACTTTTTTTTTTTCCTTTTCCATTATGCAAGTTGTCATGTAAATTTGACTTTCTATTTTCACTTATTCTAGCCTGATCCTATCTTTGTCCTTGAAATTAAATATGAAACAAGATTGACCATAAGAATAATAAACATTGAAATTTTAGGCTCCATTTGTTAGAATTAAAATTAAAATATTTGAATTTAAATATTAAGATGTACGTTAAAATGAAAAGTCTAAATTTAAACACACATTTGAATATTAAGATGTTATATTATAAGGATCTTTACATTTTCTACTTATAACTTAAATAATAGAGTACCTCTTAATATTAAAAATATAACTTGATTAATTTAAACAATTAAATAAAATGCAAGAGAAATTAATTTTTCATCTTCTAGCACATATATATACACATAAAAATTAAGATATTTTAAGTGAACTAATTAAAAAAATTCTTTTTAATTAATAAGCTAAAATTTCTAGCCCACTATCATTTTTGTACCTTCTTAATTAATTAATATAATAGATATCTGCATAGGCCTATTCTATTGAAGTCTAAAGATTTTGGAAATTAATATAATTAAATACTAAAAAAATAATGTCTTTTTATTCCCTTCCAGTGTAGAATATTTATAGTTCAATAAATAGATTAAATCCCACTCTATGTATAGTTTGCCCCCAAATTATTCTAGTCTAGGCTTTAGAGTTAATGATCATGAAAAAAATTAAATAGAAATAAAATAGAGAGAGAGGGAGTTGAACTACTCAAGTAAGCGATGACGGATCAATATGTCTGCTTGAATAGTTTGAAAATATAATTTTAAGTATTTTATGATTCTGTTATTTTTATTTATTCATTTTATTTT
This sequence comes from Solanum medicagineum, assembly GCA_026153255.1. Taxonomy (NCBI): domain Eukaryota; kingdom Viridiplantae; phylum Streptophyta; class Magnoliopsida; order Solanales; family Solanaceae; genus Solanum; species Solanum medicagineum. The sequence continues at coordinate 8,752,027 of JAPFFP010000089.1, read as the reverse complement.
TAATTTTATATATATTATAAATTGCATTAAAAGTACCATTACAAATTATGATAATTGACAATTTAAAATATTTTTAAAATAAATAACTAGTTCAATTAATTCTTGAAATTAATTTTCTCCATCATATAAAATGAAACAAAAAAACACATACATTATTTAATTTGGAAACTACGTAAAAAGTATTATAAATTTAAATAATTGACAATAGTAATGTATATATTTGAAAATTAAAATATTTAAAAAACATATAAAAATTCAATTGATCCTAAAATCAGTCTCACACAAATAGAGATAGATAAGGAAGGCACATTGTTTAAAAATCAACGTAAAAGTAATATGGATTACAATAGTTAAGAAATTAAAAGACATAAAAGAATTTCACTTTCAAAATTTTATCAGCGTCACATAAATTGGAACCGGGAGAGTAATATATATTATCTAAAAATTAAGTAAAAAGTACTATAATTCACGATAATTAACAATATAAAATACTTAAAAATTATATTAAAATTTAATTGACTTACTAAATTCTATCTATATGACATAAATTGAAATATAAAAATAATAGATATTCGATTCGTGCTGATACGGACACCTATGTCTAGTATGTGTGTATATGGGGGGGCTTGTACTACTAATATAGAAAATAAATAGTCGACCACACTAATAGCATTGCAATGTTGACATAATCCAATATTTATCAAGGACACTTTGCGCCAATCAATTTTCAACTTTTCCTTCATTAATTTTTTTCATTAATAAGATCATGCGGACGCTACATTGATAAAAGTCAGATTTAAGTTATTTACATTGATAGCATAGAAAATTTATTGGTTTATGACTATCCTTTAAAATGTTACTCCCTCTGTCTCATATTAACTGAATTTACAAGCTAATGCACACATATTAAGAAAAACATTCAAAGACAAACTTTACATCATACTTTCCACTATTGCCCTTTGTAAAATCATAAATATATAGTGTAATTTATTTCCTAGAAAATATAAAAGTTCAATAAATGAAGGGTAAATATGGAAAAAGTTTCAAACATTCATCTTGAACTTTGAAAAATTTAACTATTTTGGACCTTGAAAAAAGTCTTAAAAATTTAATTAATTTGAGACGGGGAGTATTGAATTATTTGTACTTGTATAAATTTGCTAGACAAAGAGCAGCCTAAATTATCGCACCCTAAATAAATGGTGAAAGTCAAATAGTTGAAAGGATCACTAGATAGTCACGCTCTGATCTGAGTTATAGCATGATAGATTTTTTTTTTGTCTGAATAATAACTATAAAACATTTACCATTAATAATAAAAGAAATATACACAAAAAAAAAAGCCCACCTAGAACTATAAAGACCAAATTAACATACGAAACATGTATTTTTGCATGAATTAGTCAATTTGATCTGGTTCGTTATGTTTTGGACATTGCAATCAAGATCGTTGAGGTCCTGTGAAGACGATTCTATTTCATTGAAAAGACGCGATACTCATTAGCAAGACTCTGGATTGCCCCGCCTTTCTATCATAATGTACAATTCTCCATCCAAATGGTCGATCTTGCCATCAAGTTGGTTCACTCGATCCTTGAGTATTTTCATTACAATAGTTGCCACTAAAAAGACCACTTTGCGTTATTACATATTTTTGAATGACTGATAGTAAGTTAGTATCATTCTTTTAGTAAAATAAAATTTATTAATAAAAAAATAATGTCACGTAAATTAAAATAAATAAAATATTTATTGATCGCAATATCAAATACCCTTATACCACAAAAGAGAAGGGAACTTCCATGATATATTCCATAAATATTCCAATTTTCTTGTGGCTTTAGCCATTAGTTTGAACTTTTGAAAATTAGCTCGTCCGCTTTTAATTATAGCAAATTCTATTTGTTATTCGTGACTTTTAAGTTATCTTTATTAAATTGTAAATCTCTGATTTACTTTATATGTTGGATTAAATTGATTATTCATTACATTAGCTAGCTAGCTAGGTAGCCTTTTTTTGTCTAAAACTCTAAAAATTACCCCTAAGATATTGGAAGTATAGAAAAAATTGATAAAATTAGTCGTCCATCAAAATAATTAATAGTCAATAAATATTTTGTATCGTAATGTATAATTATATAGTTTTGTTACAAAATACTGTATTTTTTTTTATAAATATATGTTTAATTGGCAAATATAATTATTGGTCCAATCTATCAAATGTATAATTAACTTGCTCTATCTTATTCTATATTTTAAGATGTTGAATTTACATGTGTGCCCACTGATTTCATTAGTAGTTGTATATATCTTGAAAATTCTTATATTTATTATAAAGAGGTAGAATATGCTAGAAATTTAATTATCAAAGTTTTGCCATATTTTCGTAACTTTATTAATTAATCAAGGAAAAATTGATATGAATAATCGATCACCCAAAAAAGAAAGCAAGACAAATGTATAACATATATATTATATATATTAATTCGCGAATATAAATATTTTTTATGAAATGGTTAAATATGTAACTTTAAAATCCAACACTTATTTATTTATTGCAAATAAACAAGAACAATAGAAAACTAAGGCAATATATTATTCATTGCTTACATATTCTTTAATAAATAAACAAGAACAATAGAAAACTAAGGCAATATATTATTCATTGCTTACATATTCTTTAATTCAGTAACAGTACTAATTTGCTACTTCAAAATTGTTCAAAATGTGTCATGCATTCTCATGAATCCATATTCCAATCTAACCGTCAACGATTGATCGAATTTCGTTAAATATTTAACATTGTATGATGTCAATGTTACAAAAATAATATGATGTCATGTTTATAAAAATATAGTATGATGCACATTGTGTTTTCCATTTTATCTTTCCATTGTCACCGCCAGCTGCAAAATTAGACAAATAATTGTGGTCCAGTATATCTTGGTTCTGTTTTTGTAGGTAAAGTACAATGTATTGAAATAAAAATAAAAAAGGATACTGAAAAATCAAGAGAAAAAGACTTTGATATTTAATAATAACACACATGATAAGTTTAGGGGTGTTCATAGTTTAACGTGAATTGGTTATTGAGTAAAATCAAATCAGTTAGAATTGATTTTTAAAATTTCTAAACTCGAGTAATAAATCAAGCAAAAAACTCCCGTTGATTTAGTTATTGTTGATTTGGTTAGATTATTTTTTTTAAGTAATAAATTTGTTGAAGGCATATGCATTTCGATAGATACAAACACCTAGTACATGCATAATTCATTGGAAAGCTATAATGGATTCAGCTAAGCAATTGCGCGAAATATCTAGTCGACCTTCCTGCAAGAGATTCTTTCTTAATATCACGACTTTTGGGACTAGATAGAAATGATAAGATAACTCCAACAAAATACTAGAGTTATTCTTTACAGGAATACAGTGATATAGTCAAGCAATAAAAGTTATTATACACCAAGGATCAAAATATTAAATCTTTATAGCAAAAAGAAATCCAAGCTCAACAATTGAGGAACGGTATATCAGGAGGGAGAAGGTAAAAAGAATTATATACCAACAAGAGAATTCTCAAATATAAATGGTAAAGTTAAAGAGTTAAGTTAATTAAAATTTAATAAAATATAAATATTTATTTATGAATAATAAATATAAATAATTACTCTCTTCATCCCATTTTATGTGGCACCCTTTGCTTTTTGGTCCGTCAAAAAAAAATGTCACCTAACTTTAATTGGAAATAATTTACCTTTAAATTTCCTTTTTACTCTTAATAAAATGATTTTCAGCCACACAAATATCTAAGAATGATTTTAGATTACAAATTTCAAAAGTTTTTTTTTCTTAAAGACCGTGCCAAGTCAAATGGTGTCACATAAAATAGAACGGAGGGAGTATAATATTTATATATAATTTTTTTTATTCAATTTGGTATTTTTGCAATTATTTTTTAGTAAAATCAAAATCAAATATTATCAACTTCCAAAATTTAAACTAAATCTAACCAAACCAAAATAAATATCAATTTTTTAAATCAATTTAATGTAAATTATATCACGATTTAATTTAATTTTTTAATCATAATCCTGAACAAACGTGAGAGCAAACAAGTAACTTGCCTGGCAAAAAATGTATGTAAATTGTGATCCCCTACCCTTTTGATAAATTAAATAAATCTTTTCTTAAGCGATCTGAAAATTCGTAATTGTTATTTATATTGAATAAATTTATTTTCATGCAACCTTTATGTTGATGAGACAGTTCTCAAGAATATCCATTCAACCAAATGTTGCCTCACGTTTATCAGTGATATAATTCTTGAGGAAAAAGTATAATCAAGAAATATGTCTATTTCAATAGAACCCTACTATTAATGGCAGTCAAAATTTTATTTCGTTAAGCAGAAGTATCCCATCGTGACGGAGTCAGAATTTTAAAATATTAAAATAAATATATAAACTTTGTCATTTATAATAATTGTAATTTTCTAATAATATGAAATTTGAATATTATAGTATTTAAATTTTGCCATTTATATTCAGGACAAAACTAGTTTTTTAATACTGATTCGATCAAACTCATAAATTTTGGTCTAAATATTATATTCATAATTTAAAAAGTCTATCGAACATTAGAAATTATTAGTTTCAAATTAGATAGCTTTAAAAGATAAAAAATATCAAATTTTAAATTTTAACTCTGTCTCATCAAATATAGTTGAGATATGAGTCAAAGACCTTATATGTATGACGTAACTCCATAAAGGAAGGTTTCTTTCCCATTAGACCTAACTTTAATTATTATAGAGGTAGAGAATCATGACTACAAGAAATCCACATTTTATACTTTATATTAGTTAAATATAATATGAAAACGTGACATATCCAACAATATTTCAAAATGACATTAATCATATACATGCATAGTGCTAAAAATAACAACCAACTAGGAATGCATATGTCTTTTGAGTCAAAATTTGCACCACTTTTGATTTGTGAACAAGTTATATTAAAATTAAAAATATAAAAAAATATTTAGTGGATATGGCTTTATAGTAAATGATTGATTCTTTGCGTTAAAAATAAAATATACATATAGGTGAATTTAGATTTTTAACAGTATGAATTTTAACAATTTTAGAAAAAAATTCTGATCTTGTTATATATATGCACTCGAGAAATATAAGCAATTTCAGTTTTTATTGTTGGACCAAGACACTACTTTGTCACTAAGTTTCCAACAAATTAATTTACAAAACACTAATGAATATTTTCAAGATGAATAATACAAAATTTATACAAAAATTATTTAACTTTTGACAATCTGCTTCCATCATTCTAGATATACCCCTTGATATATACAGTATAATATAAAAAAATGTGTTTAATTTTACACTCTGCTAACTTGAATAAATTTTTATTTTTAATTTTTAATATAATTTTTAAAAAAAAATAATTTAGAGAAAAAAAACTTATAGTCGATCTGAATTTCTACCTCCGCCCTACTTCGTGCCCTCATTGTCATCCATGACCTAAAAACTCCCAAATCACATGGTAGGATGCGTGTTTTTCCTAAAATTGTTGTCCAAATATATATCACTATCATTATTTAATTTACAAAAAAAAAAAGACAAATAAATGCACTCATATCAGGGATGGCTTGACATTGTTAGAAAAAAAATAAACGCTTTAGGCATCTGGTTTCAATTTTTATTTTAGTAATAATAAGTTATAGATTTTTCTTTTGAAAAAAATTACAATGTAAGTACTATTTGTAGTAAAAATTATTTACTTCATATAGAAAGAAAAAACTATTAAAATACGTTTGGTACATCTGGAGTATTATATGATCAATTAAAAAAAATTACTGAATAAAATAATTTGTAAAAAAATATATTAATTTATTTTTTAAATTCAAAATCTTCATTTGATTTTTGCCTTAGACCATGTACTAATATGCTTGAGTCGCTCCTGATTCAGGGATGTCCCTATATATCTTATATTATAAAATAAGTTAGTTTGTGTAGTTAGCTAAAAACTTGGTAAAAGTCCAATTAGAAACAGTAAAAATTAGGGAATTAGATTTTGTCAAGTATGAACACGACATGCCTGTCATAGCAAAACACAAAATATTCAACTTTAATAATATATTACTTTTAATCTAACTTTAACTAATATTATTAATTAGTTTGCAAAGTCCCACCACCATAATTAACTTTTTAATCTTACTTTAACTAATACTTTTTGTATAGCTTTATAGTTTCTAACATATATCAATAAGAATTTAACTTATAGTATACTTCTTCCGTTCCATCTTAGTTCTCAGATATATTAAAAAAATTGATAATTTAAATAATCAATAGAGAATTAATTATCTTTAATATTAATTATTCTAGAATTAAGAGGTACATTTATAGATAAAAGTTTAATCATTTATAAGAAAAGTATTAGTCAAACATCTCTAGTTAATTGGCATGATTAGTAGATTTTAATACTTATACTGTTTACTTTTATCTGTTACGTTTCACTTCTCGGTCGAGAATTAAATTGTATAGACCTTGATCAATATATTTTTTTCCATCATATTAATATGAGAAAGAAGTAACGTACAATATTTAAAATATTTAATTTATTTATCTAATTCAATTTAATTTCAAAAATTAATTAAATTGACTCTCTCCTAAAGTTAAACGTAATAAAGTATATGATGGTAAGTTATTTCATGACATTTTTATCAGGTTATAATTAGAGGTGGATCCAATTAATAATTTACATAGATTTTGTATTTTCTAAATAATTATGTAATTTTCGTTTAGTGCATGCTTGAATCTTATACACCAATAATAATCCAATGAACTATAACCCTAATTGTTTATTTAATCAAATCAAATCAGAACAGTAAAGCACTATTATGTTGAAAATTTTCAATAATTATTATTAGATATATGAAGCATTAAGCCTAATCGTACCAAACACAACATTACTTTAATTTCTAAATTTGTCATTGTTTTTATCTTATGTTTTAAACCTAAATATGATCAACATAGTCAAAGACATTATTGTTCTGTAATTGACCAGAGATTACTTTACTAGTTCCTCGTCAACAAAGGATTATATTCTCTCCACTACATAATAAAAAAGTTCTAATCTTTTGAGTTAATATGTTTTAGTTAACCTTTTGAGTTAATATGTTTTAGTTAACTAGTCTTGTTGTGCGCTTTGCGCGTGATCAAAGCGAGAAAAAATAAATTTAATTATAAACTTATAAAAAGATAAGTAATTCATTATAAAATTAATTTTGATAAATTATTTATTTATTTATAAAGGTCATATATATAGAAATTCTATGACTAATTAGAACTCTATGGTAAATTAGAATTTTTCTTAGCGACTGCGGGGTATTTTTTTGATTCAAATAAGGAAAAAGTAGAAGTCTATCGAATAAGGAAGATTTAAGATTCTTTCTAGGCTAGAAGTCATTATTTGTCACGGCCTGAAAATGGGCGTGATGACACTTGTCTTATCTCACAAAAACAAGTCAGCCTACAACCCAACCATAACATTAAAAATGCGAAATTTTAATAAAATTGGAAGTTCAACTTAGTGAAAATCCCCCAAACCTGATTGTCACGTGCACAAGCTTCTAACGTATTACAGTAGAATAAATAAAAAAACGCAAATGTCAAATGATGTTGTCTCTCGAATAGAACAAAATCATAAATGGGAGTAAGAAGTCAGCTGTGATGGCAAACAGTTACCTCTCGCAATCTCCACATTAAGCCTCGGACAGGGGAGAATAGATGGTATCACGACGATCCGGGCTCGTAACCTACAAAATTGTTATAGTAAGAGGGGTGAGCACCAAACACACGGTACTCCATAAGTGAACTAATAAACACAAGGTTAAGTAACATAGAATACCGGTACCCCTAACACTCCAACCAAGACCCCCACAACCACAACCTGCATAAAATACTTAGCAAGGGATAATCCATAACAC
>JAPFFP010000089.1:8722143-8737325 GCA_026153255.1 Solanum medicagineum | reverse complement strand
AAAGATTTTCTGTTAGTCTTTTAAAATATTTTAATGGTTTCCTAATTATCCGTAAAATTAGGTGGCGACTCTGTGTCCTTTCGAATCTCGAGAATCGGTTTTGCTCAAATCAATCGAGTTTTAATCGATTCTTGATTTTTTCGAACATATTTTTTCATTTTTATTTAAAAGTCAGTCATTTTCTGGCGTAACAACTGCCAAAATCATTGTTTCCTGTTCCTTGGCCCATAAAATTCTACCAGGCGTCCCCTGCCACCGGCGGGCAACCTGGGCCTCTGGCCGGGATCGTTGCGGACCCACTCGTATGGTTTTTCAGAAAAGTTACAGGGGACCCCCCTGCAGCGCCATAATTCGTGGGCTAATACCACAAAAAACTGCCGAAATCGAATTTTTCCAATTCCTTGGCCCACAAAATCCTACCAGGCGTCCCCTGTCACCATTGGGCCACTTGTCAACCTCATTGTAGACCCACTCGTATTATTTTTTGTGAAAGTTACGCCGGACCCTACTGCAGCGCCAAAATCCGTGGGCTAACACCCAAATAAAAATGCAGAAATCGCCTATTTCCTGCTCCTTGGCCCATAAAATCCTACCAGGCGTCCCCTGCCATAGTCAGGCCACCTGGGCCTCTTGCCGGGCTTGCTACGGACCCACTCATATATTTCTTGGGAAAGTTGCCTCGGACCCCCCATGCAGCGCTAGAATTCGTGGGCTAAAACTCAGAGAAAACTGTTAAAATAGCCTGTTTCTTGTTCCTTGTCCCATAAAATCCTACCAGGCGTCCCGCGCCGCAGCTTAGACAACTGGCCCCTTGACGGGCTCGTTGCGAACCCACTCGATGACTTTCGGAAAAGTTGCGGCGGACCCCTGCAGCGACAGAATCTGTGGGCTAACACCCACAAAGAACTGCCAAAATCACCTGTTTCTTGTTCCTTGGCTTATATAATCCTACCAGGCATCCCACTCCGCCGTCGGGCCACCTGAGCCTCTTGTTGAGCTCATTGCAGACCCACTCATAAGATTTTTCGGGAAAGTTGTGCCAAACCCCCTATAGTGCCAGAATTCATGGGCTAACACCTAGTTAAAACTTCCAAAATCTCCTGTTTCCTTTTCTTGTCAGTCTCGTTGTGGACCCACTCGTATGAATTTTCAGGAAAGTTGCCCCGGACCCCCTGCAGTGCCAGAATCCGTAGGCTAACATCCACAAAAAATTGTCAAAATTGCGAGTTTCCCGTTCCTTGGCACATAGAATCCACCAGGGGTTTCCCGCCACTGCCCGGCCACTTGGGCGTCTTGTCGGTCTTGTTGTGGACCCATTCTTATGATTTTCGGGGGAAAGTTACACCGGACCCCACTACAGCGCTAGAATATGTGGGCTAACACCCATAGAAAACTGCCGAAATCGCCTGTTTCCGGTTCCTTGGCCCATAAAATCCTACCAGGAGTCTCCCGCCGTCGCCGAGCCACCTGGGCCTATTTTTGGACTTATTGCGGACCCACTCGTATGATATTTTTGAAAGTTGCACTGGACCCCTTTGCAGCGCCAGAATCTGTGGGCTAACACCTACAGAAAACTGCAGAAATCGCCTATTTCCTACTCCTTCGCCCATAAAAAGGCCTCCCCCGCCGCAGACAGGCCACCTGGGCCTCTTGCCGGTCTCACTGAGGACCCATTCGTATAATTTTTTAGGAAAGTTGCGGCGGACCCCCTGCAGCGACAGAATCCGTGGGCTAGCACATACGGAAAATTACTAAAATCGCCTATTTCCTTTTCCTTGGCCTATTAAATCCTACCAGGCGTCCCCCGCCACATCCTGTCCACTTGGGCTTCTTGTTGGGTTCGTTGCAGACCCACTTGTATGATTTTTCGGGAAAGTTGTGTTGGACCCCCTGCATGGCCACAAGAATAGGTGGGCTAACACCCATAGAAAATTGTCGAAATCATTTGTTTCTTGTTCCTTGGCTAATAAATCCTGCCAGGCGTCCCTCGCCGTTGTTGGGCCACCTGGGCCTCTTGTCGGGCTCATTGAAGCCCCAATCATATGATATTTTGGAAAAGTTGCGCCGAACCCCCTGCAACACCTGAATCCGTGGGCTAAAACCTACAGAAACTTCAAAATCGCCCGTTTCCTATTTCTTGGCCCATAAAATCCTACATGGCGTCCTCCGTCGCCGCCGGGCCACCTGTGCCTCCTGCCGGGTTCGTTACGAACCTACTCAAATGATTTTTTTTAAAAATTTGCGCTGTACCCCATTGCAGCGCCAGAATCGATGGGCTAAATACCACAGAAAAACTGCTGAAATTACGTGTTTTCTATTCCTTGGCCGATAAATTCCTACCAGGCGTTCCCTGTCGTAGCCCGACCACCTGGGCGTCTTGTTGGGCTCATTATGGACCCACTCTTATGATTTTTGGGGAAAGTTACGCCGGGCCCCAGTGCAGCGCTAGGTCCGTGGTCTAGCACCTAAAGATAACTGCTGAATTTACTTGTTTTCTATACATTGGCACATAAAATCCTACCAGGCATCCCCCACCGCCGCCAGGCCACTTGGCCTCTTGCCGGGCTCATTGCGGACCATCTCGTATGATTTTTCGAGAAAGTTTCGCTGGACCCCCCAGCATGGCCACAATAATCTGTGGGCCAACACCCACAAAAGCTACCGAAATCGCTTATTTCCTGTGGGCCAAGGAACAGGAAAACAAGCGATTTTGGTAGTTTTCTATGGGTGTTAGCCCATGGATTTTGGGGCTGCATGGGGACACTGCGCAAGATTCTCGAAAAATCATAGGGGTGGGTCCGCAACGAGCCCAGTAAGAGGCCCTAGAGGCCCGGTGGAGTTGGCGGAGGGCTGGTAGGATTTTATGGGCCAAGAACAGGAAACAGGCGATTTTTGCAGTTTTCTATGGGTGTTAGCTATGGATTTTGGGGCTGCATGGGGGTCTGGCGCAAATTTCCCAAAAAATCATACGGATGGGTCGCAATGAGCCCAACAAAAGGCTCAAGTGGCTCGGCCGCGTTTGCCAAGGCCTGGTAGGATTTTATGGGCCAAAGGACCGAAAATAGGCGATTTCAGCAGTTTTCTGTGGGTGTTAGCCTATGGATTTTGGGGTTGCATTGGGTCCGGTGCAAGATTCCCAAAAAATCATATGGATGGGTCAGCAACGAACTCAGCAAGAAGCTCAGGTGTCCCACAGTGTTGGCGGAGACTTGGTAAAATTTTATGGGTCAAGGAAAGAGAATAGGGTATTTTGGCAGTATTGTATGGGTATTAGCCCATGGATTTTAGGGCTGCATGGGGTTTTGCACAGGATTCCCCAAAAATCATATGGGTGGGTCCACGACTAGCTCGGCAAGAAGCCAAGTGGCCCATAACTTTGGCGAGTCTTGGTAGGATTGTATGGGTCAAGGAAGACTAAACAGGCAATTTCAACAGTATTCTGTGGGTGTTAGCCTATGGATTTTGGGGCTGCATAGGGATCCAACGCAAGATTACAGAAAAATCATATGGGTGGGTCAGCTACGAGCTCGGCAAGAAGCCTAAGTGTCCCGTAGCGTTGGCGGAGGCCTGGTACGATCTTATGGGCTAAGGTTAGAGAAACAGGCGATTTTGGCAGTATTCTGTGGGTGTTAGCCCACAGATTTTGGGGCTGCATGGGGGTCCAGTGCAAGATTCCCGAAAAATCATATAGGTGGGTCCCCAAAGAGTGCGGCAAGAGGCCTAGGTTGCCCGACGGCGTTGGCGGAGACCTGGTGGGATTTAATGGGCCAAGGAAAAGGAAATAAGCGATTTTGGCAGTTTTCTATGAGTGTTAGCCCAAAGATTTAGAGGCTGTAATGGGGGTCTGATGCAAGATTCCCAAAAAATCATATGGGTAGGTCCGCAACGAGCCCAGTAAGTGGCCCAGGTGGCTCAGCGGCCTTGGCGGATGCATGGTAGGATTTATGGGCCAAGGAAAGGGAAACAGGCAATTTTGGCAGTTTTCTGTGGGTGTTAGCCCACGAATTTTGGGGCTGAATGGGGTTGCGGCACAAGATTCCCGAAAAATCATAAGGGTGGGTCCGCATCGAGCCTGGAAAAAGGCCCTGGTTGTCTGGCGGTGTTGGTGGAGGGCTGATAGGATTTTTTGGGCCAAGGAACAGAAAATAGGAGATTTTGGCAGTTTTCTGTGGGTGTTAGCCCACAGATTTCTGGGTTGCATTGGGGTCCGGCGCAAGATTCCCAAAAAAAATAGACGGGTTGGTCCGCAATGAGCCCGACATGAGGCCCAGGTGGCTTGGCCACGTTGGCTGAGACCTGGTAGGATTTTATGGGCCAAGGAACGGGAAATAAGCAATTTGGGCAGTTTTTCGTGGGTGTTAACGCACAGATTTTGGGGCTGCATGGGGTCTGGCATAGGATTCCCAAAAATCATACATGTGGGTCCGCAACGAGCCCGACAAGAGGCCTAGGTAGCTCGATGGAGTTGATGGAGCCCTGGTAGGATTTTATGGGCGAAGGAACGGGAAAGAGGTGATTTCGACAGTTTTCTGTGGGTGTTAGCCCATGGATTTTAGGGCTGCAAGGGGTCCCGCGCAAGATTCTCAAAAAATCATCTAGGTGGGGCTACAATGATCCCGGCAAGAGACCCAGGTGGTTTGGTAGCGCCGGCTGAGGCCTCATAGGATTTTATGGGCCATGGACTAGGAAACAGGCGATTACGACAGTTTTCTGTGGGTGTTAGCCCACGGATTTTCGGGTTGTAGGGGTCAGGCGCAAGATTCCTAAAAAATTATATGGGTGGGTCCGCAACAAGCCCGGCAGGAGGCCCAGGTGGCCCGGCGGCGTTGACGGAGGCCTGGTAGGATTTTATGGGCCAAGGAAAGGGAAAAAACTATTTCAGTTGTTTTCTGTGAGTGTTAGCCCATGAATTTTGGGGCTACAAGGGGTTCCGGCGCAAGACTCCCGAAAAATCATATATGTTGTCCCCAACGAGCCCGGCAAGAGGCCTAGATGGCCCGGCGGCATTGGCGAAGGCCTGAAAGGATTTTATGGGCCAAGGAATAGGAAACAGGCAATTTCGACAGTTTTCTGTGGGTACTAGCCCACAGATTTAGAGGCTTCATCGGGGTCCAGCGTAAGATTCCATAAAATCATACGGGTAGGTCCGCAATGAGCGCGACGAGAGGCCAGGTGGCCTGGCAGCATTGGCGGAGCTCTGGTAGGATTTTATGGGCCAAAGAAAGGGAAACAGGTGATTTCGGGAGTTCTCTGTGGGTGTTAGCCCACGGATTTTGGGCTGCATGGGGGTCTGGCGAAAGATTCCCGAAAAATCATGCGGGTGGGTATGCAACGCGCCTGGCAAGAGGTCCAGGTGGCCCGGCGGCGTTGGCGGAGTCATGGTAGGATTTTATGGGCCAAGGAACACGAAATATGCAATTTCGACAGTTTTCTGTGGGAGTTAGCCCACGAGTTTTGGAACTGCGTGGGAGTCCAACGCAAGATTCCCGAAAACTCATACAAGTAAGTCCGCAATGCGCCCAGCAAGAGGCCCATGTGGCCCGGCGGCGTTGGTGAAGGCCTGGTAAGATTTTATGGGCCAACGAATAGGCAACAGGCGATTTCAGCAGTTTTCTGTGGGTGTTAGCCCACGGAATTTGGGGAAACATGGGGGTCCGGCGCAAGATTCCCGAAAAATCATACGAGTGGGTCTGAAACGAGCCCATAGGAGGCCTAGATGGCCCAGCGGCCGTGGCGGAGGCCTGGTAGAATTTTATGAGCCAAGGAACAGGAAACAAGTGATTTCAGTAGTTTTCTGTAGGTGTTAGCGCACGGATTTTGGGGCGACATGGGGTCCAGCACAAGATTCCCAAAATATCATGCGGGTGGGTCTGCAACGAGCCCGCAAGAGGCCTAGGTGGCCCCGCGGCAGTGGCCGAGGCCTGGTATGATTTTATGGGCCAAGGAACAGGAAACAGGCAATTTCGGTAGTTTTCTGTGGGTGTTAGCGCACAGATTTTGGGGCTGCATCAGGGTCCAGCGCACGATTCCCAAAAAATCATACGGGTGGGTCTGCAACGAGTCCGGAAAGAGGCTCAGATGAATCGGCGGTGTTGGCGGAGGCCTGGTAGAATTTTATTGGCCAAGGAATGGGAAACAAACGATTTCGACAGTTTTCTATGGGAGTTAGCCCATGGATTTTGGAGCTGCATGGGGGTCCGACGCAAGAATCCTGAAAAATCATACGGGCTGGGTCCGCAACGAGCCCAGCAAAAGGCCCAGGTAGCCTGGCGACGTTGATAGAGGCCTCGTAGGATTTATGGGCCAAGGAACAGGAAACAAGCGATTTCGATAGTTTTCTTTGGGTGTTAGCCCACGGATTTTGGGGCTGCATGAGGGTCCAACACAATATTCTTGAAAAATCATATGGGTGGGTCGGCAACGAGCCCGACAAAAGGCCCATATGGCCCGGCGGTGTTGGCAGAGGCCTAGTAGAATTTTATGGGCCGAGGAACAGGAAACAGACGATTTCAGCAGTTTTCTGTGGGTGTTAGCCCAAAGATTCTGGGTTGCATCTAGCTCTGGCACAAGATTTCCAAAAAATCATATGGGTGGGTCCGCAACGATCCCGGTAAGAGTCCCAGGTGGCCCGACGACGTTGGTGGAGTCCTGGTAGGATTTTATGGGCCGACGAACAAGAAACAAGCGATATTGGCAGTTTTCTGTGGGTGTTAGCCCACGGATTCTGGGGCTGCATGGGGCTCCGACGGAAGATTCCCGAAAAATCATATGGGTGGATCCGCAACGAGCCCGCCAAGAGGCCTAGGTGGCCCAGCGACGTTAGCGGAGGCTTAGTATGATTTTATGGGCCGAGGAACACGAGTAAGCAATTTCGGTAGTTTTCTATGGATGTTACCCCACGAATTCTGGTGCTGCATGGGACTCCTGCGCAAGATTCCCAAAAAATCATATGGGTGGGTCCTTAACGAGTCCGGTTAGAGGCCCAAGTAGTCCCGGCGACGTTGGCGGAGGCCTGGTAGGATTTTATAGGCCGAGGAACAAGAAACCAGCGATTTCAGCAGTTTTCTGTGGGTGTTAGCCCACGGATTCTGGGCTGCATAGGGCTCCGACGCAAGATTTTCGAAAAATCATATGGGTGGGTCCACAACGGGCTCGACAAGAGGCTCAGGTGGCCCGGCGGCGTTAACGGAGGCTTGGTAGTATTTTATGGGCCAAGGAACATGAAACAGACGATTTCGACAGTTTTTCAGTGGATGTTAGCCCACGAATTCTGGGGATGCATGGGGCTCCAAAGCAAGATTTCCCAAAAAATTATACGGGTGGTTCCGCAACGAGCTCGGCAAGAGGCCCAGGTGGCCCTATGGCGTTAGCGGAGACCTGGTAGGATTTTATGGGCTGAGGAATAGGAAACAGGCGAATTCTGTGATTTTCTGTGAGCGTTAGCCCACGGATTCTGGGGCTCCGGTGCAAGATTCTTGAAAAATCATATGCGTGGGTCTGCAACGAGCCTGACAAGAGGCCCAGCACCACAATCCGAGGGCTAACACCCACAAAAAACTGTCAAAATCGTCTGTTTCCTATTCTTTGGCCCATAAATCCTACCAAGCGTCCCCGCCGCCGTTGGACCACCTGGACCTCTTGTGGGCTCGTTGCGGATCCACTCGTATACGAAATTTCTAAATTTATAAAATAAATAATCACCTTGATAATAAGTAAAAAATATCTATTTTTCTGCTAAATAGAATGGATCGAACTCACAGTTCATTAGATATTTTTTTATGATTGTTAATTAAGTATCGTAATTTTTTTTTTAAAAAAAAGAGTTTTGGGATAAATTTGGACGAGTGGATTACTAATACAATCAACCAAAACCACCTTTTGGCTCTTCAAAGTTTTTGGTTCTCTGGTCAGACTGAGCAAAGAAGAGTAGTGGGAAATGGAGGCTGCTAAAGGAGGAGTGGTGAAGCACATTTTGCTAGCAAAGTTCAAAGATGGGATTCCACCTGACCAAATTGAACAGCTCATCAAGCAGTATGCTAATCTTGTCAATCTTGTTGAACCCATGAAGGCTTTTCATTGGTACCCTCTTTCTTCTCTCTTCCTCAAATCTTCAATCTTGCTCTTCTGCTCAACCCCTTTTACATTTTCTTCCTGTTTTCCCCTCATCTGTGGTTGATTTCTCTTTTTAGTTGAGTTTGGAGCAACCCCTTTTTATATGTGTGCCTGATTTGAGGTTCAATGTTGACATTCTTGGTTGTTATCATTAGAAAACATAAAAATAAAAACTTTAAGATTCTTTTTTTTTCTTTTTTTACGATCAAACTTTAAGATTCTTGATTTTCATCAGCCTGCTATTTTGGTAAGTTGAGTGGAGGGTCTATCATAAACTGGCTCCTCAGACCTCGCTTTGTAGGATTACATTGGTTATGTTGTTATTATTGTTGTATCATTTGGTAAGTTAAAATGTCAGTATGATAAAAGAAAAAACTTTTCTAGATCTGTTGAAATTTTTAGCTGATTGGGATGTAGATGAGTAAAAGTATCTAAAATGTATAGATCAGTGTTGTTGAACACATTTGATGCAAGTCGTAACACGATTATTGCCAGTTATTAGGTTCTCCACTTCTAAGAATGGAGCATTGACCGGATACGTTACGTAGAGGGCTACTTCTAAAATGATCGTTAAGGTTGTGTATCATTCATATCTTATAATTGCTTCATTATGGATTCTAACATCACCAATAACTTCCTCGGGTGTTTCCGGAAGTGGTTACAACAGTATAGACAACAGAAGGCTATTACTGAAAAACAAAGGTTCACAAAATCTGTAGTTTCCACTTATCCATCAGAATCATTTATAAGTATAGAAGTTGCAGTTGAAACAGCAAGAATTCAAGTGACTATGTTTAAGTCAATGACCATTCTACTAGTTATGGAAATTAGAAGACCTTCCTGGTAAAATTAGTTTGATTCTAATCAAATATTTTGTACTAGGAGTCGATGAATAAAGATATCGGTTTTACTGTTTTAATTTGGGATGATAACTTAATATAGGCATAGCCGTGGACAGCCACATAGTATCACATTTCCATTCTCATTCGGAGAAGGCAGAATAGTTTATAAGGGTACACAAGCCTCACTGCATTTGAATCAAAGAACAATTTGACCATCTCTCTTTCTCCATTATTTACACATTCAGATTCTAAGTATTTCGTCGGGAGAGAACAAGGGTGTGTGACTTTGTGGTTTGTGCTGAGAGCAAAACTGAATTTCAGAATAGGTAACTGCCCCTCCCTGTGCAATTGGTCCCTTCCTCTCGAGTTTATGAATATTGCTGTCTTTCTCCCTTCGTCCTGCCCCTCTCAAAGGCTTCCCGCCCATCCCCACCTGGCCAATTTCCGTTCCTAGCCAAGAATGTTCAGCTTCTACTAGTCTTGAGGGCTTATAGTTCCACAGCTCGTGCTATGTCAGTTAGGTGAGGGTTTGAATCCTACATAGACAAAAGTCTGCATTTTATTCTAGAAGGGTAGAGAATCGGGTCTATTATCTATTGAGTTTCAAACTGTACACCATTGGACCGCGGGATTTATTTTCCAAAAAGAATTGCACTTATAACTCTTAAGTTTTAGAGATTGTCCTGTTGAATTAAACTCAATTTTGATTTTTCTATATATGCTTGATGAGAAGGGATGCAAAACTAATATTTTCTCTTGTTTCTGGTGGCAATTCTCCAAGGCTTTATATCTAGGGAACTTGGGGCAAAATGCAAAAAAGCTCTTAGGTCCGTTGGGATTTAAAGAGCAAAACAGTAATAAAGCGTGGATTTTAATGAAAAAAGGCGCAAAGGGAGAAGAAAACACAAATGTGTATGTGCAGTCGAGACTGATAATTATAAGCATGAATATTAAATATATGAACAAAGAAACATAGAAAAGTTCACAATAAAGTGAAATATCAATTGCTTAGTATTAGTAAGGAAAAGTACGTGTTAGAACCTTGGTGACAATATTGAAGTGCACATTAAACGAGTCAAAGTGCTCAATACGTTTTGAGCCCCGCTTAGGGCTTAAGAGCGCCTCTGACAACACTGATGAGGCATCAGGATGCTAGCACTTAGACAATAGTGACTCCTCCCAGTTTTCATGATCTTAACAACTGAGTTGGATTTTAGTTTTTTTTTCCCTTGTAAGTTCATACAAGTATTGAAATGTAATTTGTATGTCATTATTTCAGGGGTGAGAATGTGAGCATAGAGAACCTCCACCAAGGTTTCACTCACGTTTTCGAGTCAACGTTTGACAGTGTAGAAGGCATTGCAGAGTATATAGATCATCCTGCTCATGTTGAATATGCAAATATATTGCTTCCTCAGCTGGAGAAAGTCCTTGTCATCGACTACAAACCAGAGAAACTCAGCCCCTAAACTGTATTCACAAATCGATGCACTTAGTAGTAGGTATTTCAGTTCACTTTACTGAAATTCAATAAGAATGACAAACTTCTCTGAAGGGTGTGTCTCTTGTTTGTTTGCAACTATTGTATTCACTTTATAGACGCTAATTATGGTCAGGTTGGGCTGTTTGAACTTCGTTCTTCTCTTCCCATTACCTCCATTTTTTACATGGAAGGAAACAAAATGGCTAATAAAACATTGATCTCACATGTCTATAGTTTTGATGTCAATGAGATTGCCTCACTGCAAAGTCAAAAACAAGGAGGTTCATCAAGAAAATTAGCAAACAAATCATACAAAAATGATCGAATTCTTGGATGCCATGAAAAAGATGTGAGGTGCTTGGAAATGATCGAAGTAGTTGAATGGGAAGATCAGTATAAATATAGTCCTTGGTAACTTTATCAAAAGAAAACAATTTATTTGATATTATGGATGACATGAACTTTTAACGCACGGTCACAATTAGTAATGGTGTGCCTAGAATAACTGCACAACGTGGACAGTTAAATCTTAATCCCCTGGATATTTGGTTACGCAGTTATTTCCCTTGACAAACATTACCAGATCTTGTTATCAAGTTAAATGTCAGTCTTAGAACACCATTATAGGTGGAAAGTACAACAACAACAAACCCAATAAAATCCCATAAAAGAGGTCCAAATAGGGTAGAGGGTATGCAGACTTTACCCTTACCTCGTGGAGGTAAAGTCGAAAGTAAAATCCAAGAAAATCTTAAATGCTGATCAAAGAAGGGGTAGGCTGAAAGGAGAACTCAATGAAACTCACCTTTAATGGCATTTAAACTCGACATGCAGCTTGTATCTTTATTACAGAAATGAATATGCAGAAGAGAAGACATTAACTTTGAGGTAGTTTTGAGTACCAAATTAAGAGAGGAGAGGGGAGGAAACTTCTGTTCCACATATACTGAGGGATAATATGGTGGCGATTCGAAAATCTGCTCCGAGTATTTGAGATACTCGAAGGAAAAATGAAAACAATGATATGACACTATCTCTATATGTGAATGGGCTTGTCAAAAGTGGCCATGGCTGCTTCTTTCAGAGC
Source organism: Solanum medicagineum (assembly GCA_026153255.1). Taxonomy (NCBI): domain Eukaryota; kingdom Viridiplantae; phylum Streptophyta; class Magnoliopsida; order Solanales; family Solanaceae; genus Solanum; species Solanum medicagineum. Next base: position 8,725,801 of record JAPFFP010000089.1, on the reverse strand, counting down.
CTCACTCATTGTTGGATGTGCATGGCATGTACGAGCAATGTCCTCGCTTGATGCTCCATAATTCAAAGCTAGGACTGCTTCGTGAATAAGCTCTCCTGCGTTTGATGACATGATATGGACACCCAAGATTTTGTCGGTCTCCTTTTCAGAAATTACCTTCACAATTCCTTCAGCATCGTCAATTGCCTTGGCCCTACTGTTTGCAAGGAAAGGAAATTTGCCTACGCGGTAATTAATTCCAAGTGCCTTAACCTGTTCTTCAGTTTTCCCAACGGAAGCCACCTCTGGGTGAGTGTAACAAACACCAGGAACCAAATCGTAGTCCACATGACCCTCCTTGCCTGCAATAAATTCCACACAAGCAACACCATCCTCCTCTGCCTTGTGAGCAAGCATTGGCCCAGGAATGACATCACCAATTGCATATACCCCCGGGACATTACTGGCAAATCGTTCATTGACCAAGATTCTACCAGCCTTGTCAGTTTCAACACCTATCTTCTCCAATCCAAGCCCTGAAGTAAATGGAACCCTACCAGCAGAGACAAGAACAACATCAGCCTCAAGAGTAGTTTGATCACCACCAGCTGCAGGTTCAAGGGTCAACTTCAAACTATCGCCAACAGTGTCAACTGACACCACCTTAGTTTTAAGCATGAACTTCATCTTTTGCTTCTCAAGAGAACGTTGGAATTGCTTGCGTACTTCACCATCCATGGTTGGAACTATATCAGGCGCAAATTCAACAACAGTCACCTCTGAGCCAAGGCGGCCCCAGACAGATCCCATTTCGAGGCCTATGTAGCCAGCACCAATAACAACCAGTTTTTTTGGAACTTCAGTCAAAGCTAAAGCTCCAGTAGATGATACAATTCTCTTCTCATCAATGGTCAACCCAGGTAGACTTTTAACATCAGAACCAGTTGCAATAATAATATTCTTCCCCTTAACAACAGTATTACCACCTTCCAAGGTGTCAACAGAAATTTCAGAAGGAGAAAGGAATTTACCATAGCCCTTAACATAGTTCACTTTGTTCTTCTTAAATAAACCCTCAATACCTCGTGTTAGGCCAGCCACAGCCTTATCTTTTTGGGCCATCATGGCAGGAAGATCTACCTCAACAGAAGAGAACTTCACACCATGACTAGCAAATGAATGTTGAGCTTCATGGAACATGTGGGAGGAATGAAGAAGTGCCTACACATGAAAAGCAGAAATGGTAAACATGAAGAATTAGACCTCAAAAGCAGATTACAGAGCTCCAAGCACAATCATCAACAAGAATGAGAGGCATAAACCTGTTAACTACTCTGCTGCCAAGTATATTTTAAGAGTATCATTGTTATCCGAAGAATGAACTAAAGTGCATGATATCACATCAACAGAATGTCAATCAGCAAATTACTAGAGCAGAACTCTATCATTGAGGGTTGTTACAAGATAAGTGGAGTTCATAAGAAAATATGCACCCTATGGACAGCATTGGTAAGCTAGCACTCGGTTAGATACCAATCAAAATGGCCTCTCAGTGAAGTTACGTCTTTATTCACAAAACGAGAACCCCCAGGCATGTCATGTTTTAAGGGCATCAACAAAACTGAGTCAGCCATATGCATTTAACCTATCTTCTCTTCTTTGTTCATATTCCAAAAAGATATCGAAACTAGTGTACGACCAAAATATTCGGAGGACTCTTCCGACAAAATAAAGAATATGTAATTGTCAATACAGTTGGTTTTTTTTTTTTTTTTAACAAATCCAAGTAGCTCTTTTCTTACTTAGAGTAGATTGTCAATTCGGCATTCGATAAAAGGAATAAAATCCCCCTTTTACAAATCACATAAGTGGTTAAAATCAATATAAGTATCCTATATCAACAAAATATTTATTTTGAAACCACCTCTATTTTAACATAGAATAGGAAAAGTTGGGAATATATACTTCAATGCAAAATATCACGTAAGAAAAAATATATACCTTGCTAAGCAGCCAAACCAAGGAAAGAATGCACAACCATGAGAAAAGTATTTAAACTTCAAAACTATTGACAGAAAAAAACAAGAAAGGGACGCCCACTAAATATTTGCGAGAAAATTTCACAAAAACTTTCAGAGGAAAACTGCAATGCTTTCAAAAACGAAGTTGTGAAAATGGTACTTTAAAAGATTATATAATGTTAAGAGGACTATAGGGACTTTGGGTTAACAAACATGTTATACTAATATTACAGTGTAGGGTTTGCAACTTGATGACTAATCAACATTTCCAAACAATAATAAAATTATATAAAACTTAAAGAAGGCCATTTTTCTATAGAATGACAATTTCAAGTGTCAAAATTACAAATCAATACCCTTTTAAGCATTAAAGTTTTATGTCTAATACTTCTGATAATCCTAAATAAGATATCGATGACATATAACTTCTTTTAGAGCAACATTTTCAATACAAGGATTAAACAACCACCAAAGACTTTAGAGGTACTAATGCAAAATTAACACACATTATTCCTTTAAATAATACAGGTTGCACAGACGCAAACCACGACTACATATTTAGCAATTGCCTAAAAGTGCATTTTTATGTTAACTACATCCCTCTCTAGAATTTCAAAGCAACTTCAGAATCCTTTAGAGAAGTGAATTCCTGAATTACTAGAGTGTGCCTGGTATGACGAAGGTCGCTTTCCAAGAATTCTATCTCCTCATATTTCGTTACCAGAAAATAAAGGAACACATTTCCATCAAAAGATAGAGAAAATGAGCCTCATTTATAGGTGGAAGTCATTTTCCTTGTCGCTATCTTAATTTTTACCTTCATATTACTTGCTCCAAGCCTCCAACTAATACTTAGACATTATTATTAATCTTCAATAGTTAAAAAAGTCCATCATAACACTCTCCAATTTGCTAAAATGATTCCTAATCTTTAGTATACATTTTTTTCCAGAAAATATTCACTCACTAACTGAATGCTGGAAACCAAACACAAAATTTTCAATTTGCTAGCAGAGATTACATTATAGAAACACCTGACATCGATTTATTAAGCCCTATAATACCACCAGACTCGAATCAAAATCATCACAAGTTAACAAAATGAAAAAACATGGATAACGCAAATTTTTAGCTCAATACTCCACAGCAGAATACTCTCAATCTACATCATCTTCTTCACATATAACAAAAGCCGCAAAATAAACGCAAAAATCAACAGATCTAATAAGATTTAAAACTTTGTAAAAATCAAACAAAAAAATAGTTAGCAAAAATAACCTTCGAAGGAATACATCCAACATTGAGACATGTACCACCAAGAGTACCACGTTTCTCAATACACGTGGTTTTAAGACCTAGCTGCGCCGCTTTTATCGCCGCTACATAGCCGCCGGGTCCACCACCAATAACAACGACGTCGTTCTCATCGGATCCCGACGCGAAACCTCTGCTTAGAGAAAAAGAATACTTGAGATACCTGGAAGATAGTATTGTCGAAGCCTTTCGTCTAGCTAAGCTCCCAATCGCCATTTTTTCCGGCTAGAATTTTCTGGTCTGAAATATGAACAATTTTTCGTCTGAGTTTTTTTTATATGTAGAAAATAATATATATGTCTAGTGGAGAAGGTGTGCGCTGATCTATTATTCATTTATTGTGA
>JAPFFP010000089.1:8704918-8718499 GCA_026153255.1 Solanum medicagineum | reverse complement strand
GCAAAATATAAACGGTCAAACCTCTGCTACATTGCAATTAAATCGCACAATCATATAACCAGTATCAACAAGCATAACAAAAACTCAAACATATTCAATCATAGCTACAAACCCACATAAGAAATGAAATACTCCAAACAACTCGAAAAAGCAACAAGTAACTACAAAAACCATCAGTTAATCATATGGAGATACCCAATAAGAGCTTAAAGTGAAATCACTCAGCTACATCTCAACCCCAACTTAAGTCAGGTCAGACACATTAGTCCTCTTATCAAAGAATTCATAATAGTTACACAGGCCCTAAACTTAGCAGGACCCTCTTTCTTTCAACTTGGACCTGTTATACTCTGGAAAGTTCACATATATACAATCCCAGAATCGAACAACAACAACACACCCGTGTAATCCTCCAAGTAGAGTCCAGACCTTACCACTAACCTTGTGGAGGTATCGAGGCTGTTTTTCAAAAGCCCCTCACTCAATTACAGAATTCAAAACAACTCAAAATAGCAGAATTGAGTTTTTTTCAACCCTTTATCATAGCGAAAATATCTTCCAGATGAACCTTTTCAACTCCAAACCCTAAATAATACTACATCAGAACCTCTACACAGATCCAATTCTTCACAGCAAACAAATACACATAGAGAAGCAGAAAACATAATTGCCCGTACTAAATCACCCGAAGAACTCGAGAAATCGATGGAAAGGTACACGGATAACCTCGGGTCAGTTGAACTAACAACTTTAAGACCCGCGATTCGAATCTCAACATGAAAAAATTAGGTAAATTCTTCAAACTTAACTCAAACAATTACCAAAAGAAGAACAACACACAAAAACGGAAAACCAAATCTGAAAACCTTACCGAAACAGAAACCAAATCAGCCGAGCGAAATTCACGAGATTTCGGTAGAGAAGAAGAAGAAGACGTATTACTACTAACAGTACCAGCAGAAACATCAAAGAAGTCCAAATCCTCATCTCCGACCACCACCGGCACCGCCGCCGCCGCTGAAACTCCGATGTACTCAACGGAAACATTCGGCTGACACAAAATCTCTGCATCTAGAACCACCATCTTCGCCGGCGTCGTTGAATTCTTCACAATCATCGACAAAAGTAATCCAAAATTCAGCAATAATTCGATTGTTAAACAATAGATTAAGGGTTTAATTGATCTTTGAAAAAGAAGATAAACAAGTTGGGTTCTTGAAGAATTTATAGATTAAAAGGCGGCTTACTGTTTACTCGGATTAAAAAGGACGTGTGGTGGGAACGCGTGACGAGGAAAAAAAAAGGAAAGTCGATTCTTACTCGGATTACATAATCTTTTATTTATTAATATTATTATGATATCGATGATCTAATAAGTTTAAAAATTTTGCAAGAAGTTCAATAATAATGGCGATAACACATCAAATGAAATTTCATAAGTAGGATTGGGGTGGACAAAATGTATGCAGATCTTACAATTACGTCACAGAGATAGAGAGATTGTTTTCGAAAAACCCGCATCTCAAAAATAGCACTTCAAAAAGCAAAAAATACTATATATGAAACCAAACAACTAGAGTAGAAGTTCATAAAAAAAGATCGTTTACTATCAGAGGAAAGATAAATTAGAGTCAGAGATCAAAAATAAATCTAAAGTATCTTAATTTTTTGAATTTCATATTTGATTATTAGGCGGGTGAATTATCGAAAATGTAATTCAATTATGAGTTCTTCATTTTTACTATATGAAATAAAATATATTAGTGCTAATTCCATTAATCTTAATTAGTTCATTTGTCTCAAATATTTGTAGTATTTTTTTTCATTTACATGTTTTTCTTAAAAAGTATTAGTTAGAAGAGGAATTTGATTATTTTTGCTTATTTATGTCTATAAATATAAACTCATTTCATTAAATATTTACTTAATTTATTGTTGTTTAATTTGTATTAGAAAATTATTTAGAACAAAAACATTTGTATTACAAAATTTATAGAATAAAATTTTTTGTAGAATAAAAACATTTATCCAAATAATAAATAACAAAGACTTTAGGAAGATTTCGAAACCAAAAAATTAAAATTAGTATAAAAAATAACAATATACTTAGTGAAAATTCACAAGTGAGATCTGGAGAGGGTAAAATGTACGTAAACCTTACTTACCTCTATCTGATAAAGACAAAGAGGTTGTTTTCGAAAAAAACTCTCGTCTCAAAAAACAAGCCTCATAAACATAAGATACTAGATATAGAAAAAAAACTAGTAATGAAAACAAAATCTATAAGAAAAATCAAAAACAATATTGATAAGAAAAGAAATTGAATCTACTGAATACACATTATTTTCTTAAGGAAATTATTCTCTTTGAGTACTCCCACGATAGAACAATCTTACTTACCGGTGTATCACTACCTTTATCCATGATATCAGTGAACCACTTAATGATTTAAAGTACACTGGAATTATTTGCAGAGAAGGAGAAGAAGAAATCAGAAAATTTGCTATTGAAAAATAAGAGAAACTCTTCTATTTATAAGTAATAGATGGTAGTGCGAACACATGCTTATTGCGCCTTATCAAAAAGGACAAAATCAGTTGAAAAAAATCACAACTTTTCAAAAAAAGTCACAGGTCTTCATAAAATCACGTTCATTTTCCGTTCACACATTTTAAAGCCCAATATTTATGTAACGTAATTCATGATGAATTTATCGTATTAAAAACAAATATCATATTAAAAGTAAAATTAAAAAAAAATTATTCTTATTATTAAAATAGGTGTTAAGTGGAAATCCAGTGATATGTACAAATAGAGCATTCCTAACAAAATATAGATATAAATTATTTTTTTAAAAAAATAAATAATTTAATGTGAATCTTTTTTTTATATAATTATGCCATCTACTTGGTTTCCTATCATGCACAAAATCTTTATTGACTTTTTAGGGGGGGAATTTTGAAAAAGAAGATTAAATTAAATGCTAAACAAGAATTAATTTCATTTAAAAAAATATTATAACTCCAATTAAGAGGTAGAAAAGAAGGAAGAATCTTAATTAAGATAATGGATTATTTCTGCTAATTAATGTTCATATTGGATCCTCTAAAAGGCTTTAATTTATTTTTTATTTATATATCTAATCCACTAAGAGAATGATTACAAGTATGGTAATGGTTAAAAAATTTACTCCATTTGCTAATGGAATTTGATCACTTAATTATGATTAGACAATATAAATTAATTATCATTTAATATGATAATTATTTGATTTGATATAAATATAACATGATGTCCCTTATTACACAAAAGTGTATATATATGATTCATGTTATTCTGAAATTTCAATAATTGAAGTATTTTCTATTTTTCTTCAAAATCAAATTGTATTACCACACGTTAAATTACATCAACACTATATGATTCATGTTATTCTGAAATTTCAATAATTGAAGTATTTTTTATTTTTTCTTCAAGATCAAACTGTATTATCACATGTTAAATTACACCAACACTATCGATTTCAAATTAAATCAATCATGCAAAGGAGTGATAAAGAATGAGTTAAGTCAAACATGAACATGTCAAAAACAAGTTGAATGAAAATGAATAAAATATTTGATCCGTCATGTTTAACTCGGGTGAGTCACGCAACATGTTATCCTTAATTATGGCAAAATTATGTGCCTATCCAATAAAAGGACAGTCCAATCCACCAAACTCTTGCTTTGTATCGAGTCTGAATAAAGATTGAATTATTAGTGTCTAGTTCACGTTATTTTGTTCTGTATTTTTATAAAAGATTATTTTCACACCTCAAATAAATAATCTCGTGATTGAGCAATAACAATTTTTACCAAGCATACCAAAATTTCCCATTATTGTCTATTCAATAATCACTAAAAAAACAAATAACTTTCTTTTGTTCAAATAATGGCTAGGGCCAAGAAGTATCCTTTCCTTTCTAGATAGTTCTACAAATATATTCCTTCTAGTTCATTGACGTTATTTAACGTAGCGTAATGTTTAATTTTAAAAAAACTTTCAAAACTTATTTAAAAGAATTTTTTAAAAAAAATTTAAAATTAAATTATTTCTAATTATAATGTTATTATTTTTTAGACGGCCTAAAAAGAAAATGATACCAAGGAGCATATATGTCAACTTTCTTTATCCAAATTCAAACGTCACTAGTCACGTTAATAATATATTTATTCATTAAGAGCAACAAATGAAGAAATATTTATTATTTCCAAGTCTAAGTTGACTTTAATAAATAATACTCTGTATTTTCCATTTTTTGAAAAGGGATAATACACTAGTTCTCATTAAATTAAAATTGTAAAAAAAAAAAAGGTGGTGTATGGGGGGACGGGGGAGAAAAAGAAAAATGATGCAGATAAGCAAATATGTACTAGTTAATTAGTTAATATAGTTATAGTTTGATTTAATTATGACTTACGACAAACATTAACTGTAATTACAATTTGAGTTTGTATAATTCGTGCGATTTATGCAAACAGTGTGCTCAATTATACAAAAGCCGTTTGAAAATCAAATTGTAAAGAGAAATATATAAACACTGTGAATTGTATAATGAATTATACAAACGTTGTGCACGAATTGTATAATGAAATATACAAATGCTATACAAAAACTACAAATTATATAGTGAATTATACAAACACATACAAATGTTGCGCAAATTATACAAAAGCTGCTAAGTATAGTTATGAAATATAATCATCCAAACTATATAAAATATAATTAAAATATTTTTAAGTGACTATATACGAAAATTCCTCGAAATAAAATTAAAAAGCATTGTATCACTAATATCAAAATTATGTTGTGCAAATTGGATAACAACAATCTTTATTAAAATAACAATAAATAACCATAACAGTTTTGTATAATATCACGAATGGGGTCGAGAAAATATGGAGTGTACGCAGATTTTATTGTTCGAATAAACTTTCCTCTCAACAAATTTTCTTTTCTCATTTACGTCAACATTGTATAAGCTTGATTAGTTCAAAAAGGCATGGCTAAGTCCAACACGAGCGTAATCCACATAAAATTGTTTGGTAAAGTGACAGAAATGTTTGTGTCAACCATCCATTATGATCAGTCAACACACTTTCTAGTAGGACCAAGCACTCAAAAAAGATGCCAACAGTTCAATAGGTAATGGGGATATTACGTAACAATACAACCCGCTAGTGATATTGTCCACTTTGAGCTTAGGCCTGCACGGCTTTAAAACGCGTCACTAGTAAGTAAGACCTGTTTACTTATATATCCAGCATATCTCCTATGTTTTGCCAATGTGAGACTTCTCATCTTAATATGGGTTGTTATATATTAGTATAGAACTTGACTTCAACTTGTGTAGACAAGGAAGAAACGGGGATACGTGATTAGACAGACATGACACATTTTCAGCTCATCGAGTATATGTACAAAGAACTTAAAACTCTTTAGTATCTGTTACTCCTTTTCAACATCAGCTTTACCAGGACAAGATAAGATGACACATATGTTACATGAATAATAACAATATAGTGCCCTACACAATTGCAGCTTGATGACCTTTGTCAAAGATTAAACAAAGCAACTGTTCTGCAAAAAAAATTTGTACTCACCAGTCGATTTGCAATGTTAAGGGGTGCAGCACGATCACTCGCAGCAGTTTGGTTCGTGCTCTTTCTGCAGTTTCTCCCATAGACATAGTATCATCCTCGGATTCTGATAATGTGCAAGAATGTAGCCTGATTCACAACCGGCATTGTAAAATCTTTCATCATTAACATACTCTACTTTGTGACCCTTCCTCCTGAATTCCTCAACCCAAATGCCCACAGCAACATCCTCAAGTTTGAAAAGCTAGCAAAAGATAACACCAACAAAACAAATTTACCATTTTGAGTAGAATTTTGAGTTGGGAAATTCATCTCACGCGTTTGTTCTCTTCTCTATTCATTTTTAGTTCAAACAATAGACTATTATATATAACAGAAAATAATGTTAACATCTGTAGTTTTTCTATACTAGATAGTTCCTTGACGTTCTGCTTCAGAAACATCTAACAGAAACGGAGGATGAACTCCAGAAAAGCAAAATGTTGCTACTTCTATGCAGTAGTTTGCTTCTTCCTATTTAGTCTGACAATGGTATGAAATGAGCTTAAATGAATAAGTGGAGATTCACATAGCCGACCCCAACTTGTTTGAGAGTGAAGTTTACTCGTATTTTGCTTCGTTCTATCTTTGTACTAATTCATGGTTGGTAAGAAGATGGAAAGATCAGGTCAAAACAAAAGTTGAATTTTTTTCTTCCGGACAATAAGACTAGAGCATTACCAGCAGTTCCCTTTCTTGATGGCCCTGAACAATGAACTTAGCTATATCTCGAGAAATAATATAACCTGGTCCATGTGCCCATGGGGGATAGGCGGAAGGCGGATATTCCTGCAGAAGGACATTGTGATTAAGAAGATTGCAAAACACTATAGAAAGACACAAGTTGAGAAAATAGATACCTCGGGACTGATATACCACTTGTTTTCTTTATCCCTGTGGGGTGCCGACTCAAAAGATATTCCACCATATAATAGACCATTAGGACCCTTTCCCTTGAGGCTAGATAAAACTTCATCAATCCTTACAAAAGCATCATCATCAGTCTTCATAACATATTTGGCAGGTAGGATTTTAACCTGCAATTTAAGCACACCAATGCTTTAGCCAAATATTCGATCAATCTTTCCAATGAGTCTATCTTATGCAACAACAACAGACCAAATGTAGTCCCACAAGTGGGGTCTGGAAATGGTAGAGTGTATGCAGACCTTGCCCCTACCTTGTTGAGGTAGACAAGTTGTTTCCAAAAGACCCTCGACTCAAGTGCATCAACTCAAAATAGTCATGAACGAGGAAATATAGCCATAAAGAGAACATGACAAACTAATACGAAAAGCAATACAAAATACAAAACATACAGAAAAGGAACAGTAGCGGCGGCGTCATATGATAACATACACCTAAAAAACAAGAAACTAGATGAATAAGGCTATTACTACAGTATACAACAGTGCTCCTGACTACCACCAAGGCTAATCACACTGAAAAGCGAGATAACGCTCAACTACCTATTTAAGAATAAACAGGGATTTGTTTCTTCTCGGCAGATGAGAAATTCAATACATCTAGAGTGTCTATAGGCACTGAGATCATGGAATAATCCTGATACATTTTCAGCTTATACGAGTTGTAATAATCCTTACATCGCTTTTTAATTTAAGGATATATCAAGGGATATTTTATATACACACCAGAAAACTTTGTACGCAATCAAACAGCCTTCATACGCTACATATTTTCCGAAATAAATTCTGTAGTAAGACTTTTTCCATTCCACCCCAACCGGGGGATCACTAGTGTTCCCAATTATTCTCCAGTGCGACTCGAACTTTCAACCTACCAGTTGATGATGGAGATGTTCAACCACTAGAGCTAGCCTCACTTGTCAATTGTGTAGTAAGACTTTATAAAGCTTTTCTTGGAGTGTATGTAATACTATCCTTAAGCAATTATAAATAAAAGAAGACTTAATTTATAACTGATAATTGACTAACGATTTTAAATTCAAGTTTTACTCATATATACTTGAAAGTCCTTACACCCATAATGCAAATTGCTATTGTCTTCAAAGTGAGCAGGCCGTAGTAATCAACAAATGGCAATAATTGGATATCTCCATAGGCTTGTGCTTCCTTCCAGAGCTCAAAATTGACCTGCCTATTTTTGTCCTGCATTTGTTTACGAAAGTAGATATAAGTAATGATCAATTCCTAGAATTGTAATATGAAAAAGAGCTGAAAAGATCTCAATCACAAAGACCAAAATAGAAGAGAGAAAGCACAATCACAATATATGCAATGAGTTGATACGGAATGCCATAAATCTAGCCCATCAGAAGGACCGCCCACCAAAGCACCAAAAACAATCAAAGGAGGACTGTAGTAACCTTACTATATTTAGTACTCCCTCCATTTCAATTTGTTTGTTTGGTGTTGACACGATGTTTAAGAAAGTAATAAAGACTTTAGAATCTTGCGGTATTAAACTTAAGATATGTAGGATGTACCAAAATGCTTTTTAATCTTGTGGTCAGAAACATGTCATGTTAAAAGTTAGAACTACGGAGTTGCCAAAAAAGAAAGAGATGTTCCTCGTTCTTTTTGAGGCAGAGTAAAAAAGGAAAGTAACACAAACAAATTGAAACGGAGGGAGTATTTAAAGTAGATGGAGAATGTGAAAATTAGTGACTACAATAACTACTTCTAGTTGGATGCCTCACTTACAAGACCAATAAAAAATCGGACAGCTACTTCTCCCAACTGCACAGCTTCATATTGCATCCATGATTTCCTTAGTGCCATACGTCTCTCAAAATTGTTTCCAGTAGAGAAAACCCCAATTAACATGACAAGCCTCTTTTTTGCAGTTAATGGAGCTTTGAGATGCTCAACATCATAACCCAAGTCCAAATCATTGGAAACAGGTAATCCTTTAGCCAAGATCGATATGGTTTCCACACCACCTATCACATTGACTCCACTGACCAACCAAGGTTCAAGTTTCTGCATTTGTAGAAACAGAGTACTATAAAAGGAGTTATCTGTAATTCATGCAACAGCTCCAAAAGAAAATAAAGCTAAGTGATCAGGCTGAAACTACGAACACTAACCTCTCTATATGCAAAAGATGTCTCGTGTCTTCCATTGACTGTCATATGGAAACCCTCTACACCAGCCCATAGTGTTGCAGTAAATGGGTTACCTTCAATAAAAGGGTAACTGGCAGTACCATAGGCACTAGAATTTGATACATCTGAAGACTTCGAATGGCTGGGATTGGTCATATTTGCAGTTTCTTCTATATTATTTCGGAAAATTTTGGCATTGCATTTGACTAGTCCATCAACTGATATATATAGGAAGAATATGTCAGATTACAAAGTTATAAGGAGCTATGGAAACAAAAAAAAGCTAACTACTCCTGGATATTTATCTGGAATATTGGTCACTGAAGAGGGATCACCACTTCACTACAGCCAGCAATTGAAATACTCGTTTATGAGGCTACCATCCTATTTGCATCTGGTAAGAACAGAGAACTAAGAGATTTGACAAGATACATCATCATACATCATGATAATCTTGGCCAAAGTACATGCTATCCATTAGGCTTGGTATCATCAAATAAATTTAAAAAAGTGGCAATTCGTTAACTGAAAATTGAACTACTACTCCATACAGCTTTCTTAATACACAATTGGTGATATGACTTATCAAAGATCATGATAGGAACAAGTCCTTTTCAAGCAAATGCTGAGTCGGTGACTCATTCAATGGTTGAGTTCATATAACAAGCTTATCAAAGACTTGGAATTTGTGGTTTAAGTCACTAAATGGCAACCTTCTTCATCATGCCACGCGGTTGAACCCACTAATTTGTGATGATATAAGAGCAACACATCTATACCTCTCTTGCTTTAACTGGACGCTGGTAAAAATCATCAAGTGAAGTTCCAGTATCTGTTTGAAGAGCTTGCGACATCAGATTAATTTTCAGCTAAGTTGTGTGGACTCTTCACTTTCAACGCCACGACATGTTGGATTCTCCAAAAGTAATATTGGAGAATCCGACATACACCCGTTGACATTTTTGCAGAGACGGAGAAACATAGATTTTCAGAAAAGGGTTGGAATGTAAAAGAGTTGCAAAATCTAATCAATGCAGCCCAAAAAGACCCACCAGAATAGAATGAATCCCTCTTTAAGAAACACCGTTGTAGCAACTAGCAAGTACGATGGCATTTAAGGTAGAAAACTATCTCTAACAAAGATATCCAAGATTACATATAACCATTCTTCCCTGAATGAACACAAATTAGAAGATGAAAAGATGCCAATTAATTTTTTTGTATGATTTACCTTTTACCATGTCGGTAGAGCCATGATCGGGACAGTTTTCCGCCTTACCCCATCCGGATTCATTAGTCCATGTATTTTGAGTGATAAGGGGATCCTTTGTCGAGTTCTCCGCGGACAAAATTACATTATAATTCAAAACTATTGGAGGCGTTGTTTCCTCTGGAAATCTCGAACCTACAAGCTTGACTTCAAAACTTTCTTGTTTTGCATCAGGTATGCCTATCACAGTAATAGATGAATCCTCAACTAAGCCACAAGGTATCCTAAGATTGCTCCCATCCTTCAAAGCCGTGGTATTGAATGCAGTCACAGAATAAGGACAGTCCTCATTTTCCTTCTCGTCTTGAGAGGCCGTAGTTTTCTCAATAAATGACACCAAATCTTTCCATGCTATAGCAGCCTCCTTGACTCCTTGAACAGTTCCATTCAAACCATCTGATCTAGATAACAACAATCTCATCTTGCCCCATGCTAGCAATGCCTTAGACTCTTCCTTCGAAAAATTATTCAAGCTATATAGATCATTAAGCCCTTCTACATCAATAAGATGTGGTTTTTCCTTAAAAGTTACTAGCTCTACTGGTTTTAAATCAGACAACTTGGCATTTTCATCTTCTAAGCCTGCATTAATGTCCGGATGGTCATTGAAAAACCCGTAAGCTGATTGCTTTTTCGGAGATTCTCCCACACTGCTGTCTGATTTTTCTATAATACTGTATGATTTTTCTACACTGCTGAATCGAAGCAACAAGATCATTGCGCAACAAATAATCAGGAGGCATCCAGCCCATCTCTTCCTTCCCATTTTTCTTGTTAATAAATACTTCTTCATTCCCACTATACTTTCAGCTTCAACTTTAGTGCTCCACTAGAGGTTTCAAGTTCGAGCCCTACCAGAGCATTTTACCCCCTAATGTAGGACTTCTCCACGTGAATCAAGATTTAATCAGGCTCCCATATGGGTACCAGACACCGGGCGGAAACCCCAAAAACAGAAACTAGTCTTTCACCAGTGGATCAAATCCTAAGTCTTTGACACCCAAGAACTGAAAAACTTGAATTGGCACTTAACACCAAAATCTTCTCATACCACAGCTAATATATGCAGATTCTAACATTCTTGAAAACTAAAAAAAATCAACTTTCTGCCTCTCTTTCTTCTATACTTCCCTTTCACAGTGAAATGAACCCCAGAAAGTAAAAATGTCAGCTTTTTTTTTGGGTCAAGAAAAGGGGGTCAAATCCTTAGTTTTTGACACCCAAAACTGAAAATCTTGAATGTGTACTAACCCCATCACCAAAATCTTCACATACCTCAGCTAATATGCAGATTCTAACATTCTTGAAAATTTTAAAAATTCAACTTTCTGCCACTCTTTCTTCTGTACTTCTTTCTTTTACAGTGAAATGAACTTCAAAAAGTAAAAAAGTTCAGTTCTTTTTCAAGAAAAATGGGGAAAAACAAAAGTTGGTAAAGATCAAGAAACAAAACAATTAGCACTAAAAGTTAACCAAACCTCTGGATCTGCAGTACAAAGAACTTGATTTTCACTGTATAATGAGCTGAATTTAAGTTTGGGAAGTTGGTAGTTGAGGGTTACTTGTCTACAACTTTACTTCTTCATTCAGCTTGGTTCCAAGCTATGGAGGATTCAGCGGAAAGCTTCTGTTGAAAAACGACATCGTATTATGGACGCCAAGGAGTCAACATTATATCTTTGACATATTTCAATTTACTTTCTTTTTTGAGAGAAAAAAAAGAGCTTAATTCCAACATGGTTAAGTTAATTGTATAAAATATTTATGTCTATCTTTTTTTAATAACATAAATGAATCTCAACCTTCTAGAATTCACTCAACACGAATTTGATAATTTTCTTAGTTTGTGTATATACTGACCAATAAATTTTTTTGATGATATGATTTTTCTGATACTTCTTTTGTAAAATCTTTGCTTGATCCTGTGTAATATCCCGGATCGGAATAGTATGAATAGCCTCATGATCGACGCACGTCAATAACGACATATCGGTCAATATAATTCCACAAGTAGGGGGTAGAAAAGATAGCGTATATGCAAAACTTACTCCTATCTTGACAGGTGAAAGACTGTCCTCGCTAGAAAGCACATGAATTACAACAATATATCCAATATAAACAAGTGAACTTTGAGAAGAATAGTGTATATACAGATCTTATTCTCGTCTTAGGAGATACAAATGTTATTTCCAATAAAAATAGTATTACAATAACATATATTATAGAAGTGAAATTTAAAAAGAATACTATGTATGCATAGTTGCATACTATATCTCTATCTTAACATATAGAAAAATTATTTTCAATAAAAATTAGGATGAACATTATGCAATGATGTATATCATTTGTTGTGATGGTGTAAAGCAATGTCTTTGATGAGATCAATGGCAATTCCCAAGATTATGCGACATCTTCATTTTGCTTTTCATACTCAAAAATCCAAGTTATCCAATTCTCTTGAGCATCCAAAGTAGTGCTAAGTCCCTTGTATAATTCCATAAAATATCCTCCAATAAATTTGAAGGTGATTCTTTTCTTTTGTTCATCTATGTCATCAATAACTTGCTTCAACACCCTCTCTTCCCCTCTTCAAAAATATTTACACAATCAAATTAGTTATAAAATAATTACATATAAATTTATATTCGAAACATGAACTTTATGTGAGAGTTGAAGCTCCAAAAGGAAAATTGGGAATTTTTCTTATAGAAGATCAGAGCGTTTTATTTATATTTTTAATTAATGAATTTGCAAAAATTTATAATTATTTTGCATAAAATATCATTATACTGTCAATATATATTATTGTAACACCCCAGATTTTTTTAAGTTAAGACTGAGTCATTCTTCGTAGGATATGACATTTTAGTTAACGATTCTTAATTGAGTGTAAGTGTTAAAGTCAAATTCTTAATGTGGGAATAGAATTGGAGAAGATCTAAGGTCACATGAACCCTCTAGTACGAAGCTAAGGTAAAAACTTTTTTAGCGTTTGAGTTCTAACGTAAAATTTTATAAAAAGTTGATAGACCAGTAACTTTTAGGTTGTATATATATGCTAGGATCAATTTATAAGTATTTAAAGTATATTAGATGTGATTTAGAGCCATAAGGGATCTTTTACATTAAGTCAAGTTCAAAGAATTTCTATCAACTAAGTTTTCGTATGAGTCGATAGAAGGGTCAAATTCAAATGAGCATATCTCCTAAAGTATAACGAGTTAGGTGACTCATAATATATCATATCAAAGATATTCAAATTATCTTTCCAACGTATCTAATTTTGCATTAATCGAAGTTCGGAGTAGAAAGTTATGACCATTTCAGTGGAGAGGTGCAGAGCTGTCCGAAGGTCCATGCCTGGAGCGCATCGCGAACCCTCATTGGATGAGTTAGTGACATTTTTTGTTTATAATTTGAGGGTATTTTTATCCTAAAACTTTTGGGGGTCTATTTATAATCCCCAAAATATATAAAACATCAGTTTTCATGATCAAAACCCTCTCCCTTCTCTCCTAAACATAAACACTCAAGAATCATCA
>JAPFFP010000089.1:8693202-8704818 GCA_026153255.1 Solanum medicagineum | reverse complement strand
TAGTACTCTATGTGGTTACTTAATGATAAATATAATTATATTGGAAGAAATAATAAATCTCATTTAATTTACTGAACTGTACATTTTTTTTTAATTTTCTATCTGTATATGCTAATCACTTCCTCCGTTTATTTTTTACTTGTTCACGATGAACTTTGCACACCCCATAAAAATAATAAATATAATATGTATCTTTTTATGATACAAATATTAATTGGTGTATGGTCATAATGGAATTGAAAATGATTTGGAATAAATAATAAATATTAGGGGAAATTAAGCTTCTACCCTTTTAAATCAAATTATTTATATTTATAGACCCTTTTATATTTTATATCCTCATACTATTAAAATTTTGCCCCCGTTAATATTAAAATTCGCGCGCTGACGTCAGCACCTACTTGTATGATATACCAATAGGATATACATATACCAACAGGGTATCACAGATGATTAAATTCAATTTTATATGATATCGATATGGCATAATATACCAACAAAGTATATAACGAATATATTTTCTACTAATTTAGAGTTTAATAATTTTTTTATTTGTTTCTTAAAAAAAGAATCATATATATCAATTGGGTATCAGTATACCACCAAAGTATCACAAAGGACTGAGTTTATTCTATATGATACCACTATGGTATATATATACCGCTAGAGTATATTTCATAATATTTATGCTAACGTTAGCACGCGAATAAAAAGGGGTAAGTGAGTAGAAAGGTAAATAATTTAGGTAACGGGTCCATTAAGAGTAGATAGTTTAGATTGAGTCTATTAAGGGTAGATAATTTCAAATTAGGTCTATTTTGTGTACTTTTTCCTAAATATTAAGGATAAAACATGAAGCAGAATTTATTTCTTTCTTAATATGCTATAATGAACAAGTAAAAATAAGAATCTATTCTTATATTGAATAAGTAAAAGTAAATGGCGACATTGATGAAACTAAATAAATTCGAGTGAATAACAAAGACAAAATGAAGAGTAAATTCCACCCTCACCTTAAATAGAATAAGCTATAACAATATTAATACTACTATTAACAATTCAATTCATAATTATGAGAATTTTAATCTGAATAATCAAAAAATCTATTCTCTTTTTTATCATACGCCTCAAATCCATATCTCTCTCTTAGAAAATAGCAATTGCAAGGGAGTACATATCGAAACTAGGCTCCATCATGCCTTTATATAAAACCTCTTTGGATTTTTCGTGGCGAAAGCAAAAATTTTATTGAAAGAATGTGTGTGATGGTATATTCTAATCGATAGTTACTTAAGTATGTCAGTAAATCTAATTTAGACACTTGAATTAATTATGGTTTATTTGCTCATCATTTTAGCTGTTACTTGGGGTGGATACATTTGAGTCGAGAGTCTTTTGGTAACAATCTCTCTATCTCCATGAGGTAGTGATAAGATCTGCGTATACACTACTCTCCCCAAACCTTACTTCATGAAATTTCACGGAGTATGTAACATGAAAAAGAAAGAGCTTTTAGACATATTGGTCGGTTCGGTTCAATTCAATTTTGAAGTTTGTAGGTTCGACTTGTCGGGTATCTATTTGTAGATAGACTAAACGGTTATAGAACCATTAAGATATTGGTTTACCGATTATTGATTGTTATCAGTTTAATCATTAAGATTTGACACGAAATTTTCTTTATTGAAAATTAGTTAGAAACAAAGTGACAAACCAAATGAATCACACATGTGAGTTGACAGATTGCATTTTGCTCAAAAGCAAACACCGTCACATTGTAGAATAATTGAGAGTTTGAGACAGTAAAAAATAAAAGTATGAAATTGTCAAGGACTTTATATTCTAAATAGTACAAATATATTATTTAATTTACTATCAAGTTATCAGTTAACTACTTAAGAAAAAAATCTAAAACCGTTAAAAATCAATAATTCAATAACAAGAAAAAATTTAAACCTTTATCAAAATTACAATCCCATAACTTATTATTAATAAACTAATAACTTTTTTTAGTTCGAGTAATTATTTTCAATTCGATTTTGAACGACCCCATAACTCAATATTTATGTATAATGGATTTTATAAGTTAATCTTTTCTAAAAGAAATATTGAGTGATAGGAAAAAGTTAAGGCATCATAAGTTGATTTTAGACCACTAATTATTGAGTCACCACTAAGATACATCAACCCAGCTAAGGTAAGATTTTGATTGATAGCTCCAAAATGAGCATCTAGTTATTAACCTTTTAATATTGAATGGTATATATTATTGTAGGACTTAAGAGCTTTCAACTATTTTGTCTCTTTTTTCAATGCTATATTAGGTATTATTACTGGTTATGATGGGATCAACATGATTTTTCTCAACTCTTAATTAGAGATTTTGAGATTGAAATACTAATTGTTTTCTTTATAAAGAACGATTCTCCTTCAATAAATTTTAGACGGTATAAATCTGAATCAATCAAGAAACTTAAGTTGTCATGGTGTATGTTGTTGTTCCATTTTCACATTTCTTGAGTGTATTTCATTTACTTTAAATGAGTAGGTTTTGGTTAAAAATGAATTGAAAAAATGAGGAGGTTCTATTGAAGGAAATCAACTATCATTTGTTAGCGATTGAAGTTTTCAAAGTCAATTCTACTTTCATTAGCTTCCAATTGATTTTTGTATGGCACAATAAAAATAAACTCAATACAATCTTACAAATAGAATTCTAAGAAGTAAGAAAGTGTGTTTAAATTGTTTCCGATGAATTTGTGACTCAAGTGAAACATAACAAACATTTTTTCCCATGACAATATGTGAAAATGTAAATAATAAACGAAAACCTTAGTCTAGTCAAAGTAGAGCTTTTTAAAAAATAAAAATATTATACCATTCCATCTGTTTTAAGGTTCTATAGACCACATATAATTTACAAGATCAATTGCTAAAGGTTGTCTCCCATGCTCAATGAAGTCCCATAAATGAAGCCTAAGGAAAGCGGTGTTCATACACAGCTTTACCCCTAATAGTAAAGATAGAACGATTATTTGTGATAAATTCATAACTCAGGTAGAGTCCAACCAAGGAGGATACAAATTTTATCACTATCTTCGATAAAAAAATTATTTCTGTAAGACCAAGATATAATTTACAAGATTATAAATAGCTTGATAACTTGTGGCTCACAAAAAAGAATGACAACTCTTTAGACTACACAAAACATAATCAAAGACCCCATTTTGCATATTTCTCCTACATCAATTTATCCATCTTGTTTCCTTTAAAATCCAAATGGTAGTAAACAAAGTTGAATATTTTTGCATAGTGTAGAAAAAGAAAAAAGGTTTTATTTGAGAATAAAAAGGTTATTTTTCACCACATAAGTGTTCACAGACAAACAATTCCTCTTAACCAAATCTGCATTACTTTCAAACATAAACAATTAACTGAAACAAACTCAAACTGCTTTTTGTACATCACATGAAATAAGTACTATAAAAGATGACCCCTCAGAGCAGAATATTAGTGGCTCTTCTGAGGAATTGCTTTTGATCCAAGTCAACAACAAAAAAATACCCAGCAAGTGAAGTCCGGAGAGGGTAGAATATACGCTGACCTTACTCTTACCTTTATGGATTAGTGAGGTAGTTTCAGCAAGACCGTCAACTCGAAAGAAAAGTAGATGATGTAGGATTGTAAGAAAGGATAATGTAATGGGCACCCATTCACAACTTAAGCTCCATATTATATATTAGAGAAATTAGAAGTCATAATCTAAGATCAACATACCGTTAAACTCAGTTCACTAAGTGCTTATACAGTACACATTAAACCTAAGGAACTTGCTAATTCCGCCCCATTGTGCTTCTTACACGTTGCATAACACGAACAAACTCGTGAAACAACATGAAATCCAAACTTGCATGACTATCGATATCAGCAGCTAAATTACCTTTAGAAGAGTATGTACATGGGTTCTGGCATATGATGAAATCAAAACCACCATAGTTCTTAATCAAGAGCTCTACCTTGTTACTGGCCAACTTGTGAATGTCTTCCATCTGCACGAGTTCACCTGTTTGTCCTGAACTGCTCCACCATTGCTTGAGAATGCTCCGGTTTTTCTCAGAAGACTCTATTGAGACAACAGCTTTTAAGCGAATACCAAGGCGATGCAAGGCAACTTCTGCTCCACCAATTCCACTATAAATTGACAACACTGTCAACCCTCCAGGGTACAGATGCTTCAATGCAGAGAGACAATAAGCCAATGTATCTATCTGGAAGCAATGTTTCAGCGATAGAAGTCTTTCCATCAAGCTAGTCCCAGCAAATCGAGTGTGATTTTCTGGATAGCCAAGAATGCGTTCTATTTGTTCTGGCCCCACAGCTGCCAATTTGTAGCGGCCTACCCAGACTAGATTAAATATCTGGGACTGGTAGAGGATATCTCTCTGTCTGTCAACTGAAGGAAACCCCTGGGATTCACTTACTATTCTTTCAAGCCTATCACATATCTGAGACACAACAGATGTCTCAGAATTGATGCAGTTCAAGTGTTGCCTTGTATCCCATGATGGCCACCATTTTTTGCTATTGGGAACTGCTTCTCGAATCGTCATTGGTGGTTTTGGAACAATGTGAAATCGATTTTCAGTAGGAAGATTATGTACATAACCTTCTTTACGACTCAGCGCTGAGAAAAGTTGAGTTTGAACAAATTCTGGCTCAATGGAATACAAAAACTGTGATATTCTTACCCAAGAGTCGTGAGATAAGTTCATCACATTCCCATAAAAGAAATAGGGAGCTTTAGCCACCATCTTATCAAGGCTCCTGCATGGATTCGGCATAGATAATTTCTGTGTGTCTTGGCAATCTAGAACTCTTGATTTTTGTTGAATCGCTCTTCGACAGACTTTAGGTCTGATGTTATTGAGCCCTAAGATTTCTTTCCAATCAGCGCCAAGGGAATTGTTAAAGGCTTCATCATACTCTGATTTCGGTCTCTTAAAAGTGTCTCTCTCATCAATATAGCTCTCCTGTGGCCGTTTCCCTTTAAGCTTTTCCAGTAGGTCAATTTCTCTAGATTCAGAGGTATCCAGACTATATTCCTCTTTCTTAACAGCTACCGGATGAAACCCAATTGAACTATTCCTACCGAGAGGGTTTAAGAGATGCTGCAAGCAGATGAATAAAACAAGATAAATTAAAAAAGGATTCTCAAACAGCATACTATAAGGAAAATGAGATCTCAGATAAACAAAAAGCATCTAAACATCTGTAAGTCATTTGAAAAAATACAATTGTTTATCTAAATTAATCTAGTCGTACTCTAGTTTCTTCACAACTTTAAGCCTCAGAGTTGCATTAGAGCAGAGCATGTCAACAATTGATAAGCAAAAAAGTAGTACATGAATGAATTCTAACAGAGTGCTTCGCACAAACAATCAAAGAATAATCATCCCCAAAAATTCTCCCTTCCTAATAGCTGATTGTGAACTACAGCTGCAACCACACCACCACAGAGTTTCGCTCAGCAAGGCTGTGAGTGGTTGTCGCAATTGCTTGAAACCTCTTTGGTTTGTAGTTGTCCTATTTTTGGTCCAAAACTAATTGAAGCAGGCTATGTAATCAATAAATAAGGACTACCAAAGAGTGAGCTTTATGACACAACTAAAACAAAGGAGACACAACTAATTACCTTGTTCATTCTTCTACCACTACTAGGATCTACAATCAAATTTGCAAGCTCTTCGAGAGGAACTTCAGAACCTAAAAGGCAGAAGATAAAAGCTAAATGAAGCATCCAACTAAAAAATTTGACTGAAAAAGAGAACTTGAAGATGCTAATCACATATTTTACCAAATGAGAATGGGTGCAGAAAAATATTGTGATTTCAACATTCAAACAGTTACCGGAGGGTTACACACTAGCAAAGAACACAGTTTGCTCACCAAACTTCTCAATAACTTTGGAAACTTCATTCTCAGAGAAACCCATTTCAAGCAATTTCAATGTCTTCTCCATGGTCCCAAACAGAGCCTCGGTTGTGCATTCCTAGACAACAAAGTTGGTATAAATCAAAGCACATACAAAACTAATGGTAGTGTAAACAGGAAATAAGACATTTGAGCTCATATAGTATGGAACAGGTTAGTTATAGGGAAAAAATTTCACTCTTAAATTACACTCAAGTCAGAAAGGAGGAAAGGACAATGAAACAGTTACATGAAGCAGTTTAATTTTTGCAAGTGTGATATTCACTTGAGGCCCAGTGTGAGGGACCTGGGCTCATAGCAGCATGTTGGCATGGCAAAGGAGTAGCTCGTGCCATGTGCACGACGTTAGCTATAAATACAGAAGTGAGGGGAGAGAGATGAGATCTGAATTGGAATAAGTTCTAGGGAGGAGGAGGAGCACTTCTCTCATAAGTACACTTCAAGGCAGGTGTCGATGGTGCATTCATGCTTGTAACAACACTTATTAAATGCAACATCTAATACTTTAACAGATCAAAATGCATAGGAATCCACCAAATTTCAAGAATCTGTTCAAGGAACCCAAGCAAGTATACTGCAAAGGTGAGATATTTACCCCATGTTCAAGTCAAGTATGAGAAAGATATTTGCAGGGCGTAATTGGCTGAGGATCACCATTTGAATAAGAACATATACAAGTTCTTGAATGGGTCTTATGAACTAGGATTTATGGAAGAGAGTAATGGGTAGAGATGAATGATGGAATAAAGTGATTAATGTCTAGTACCAATCGTATCATGTAGATTAGTTCTTGTTTTAGTCAATTGGAGAGCAAGGAGCTATGCTAATGAGACTGGGGAGATAAACAATCACCTGTTTCTACACTGCAAATTCACTGTGAAACTGTGGAATCTGTTTTTCAGTCTCATAAAGACAGTGTGGACAATGTCTGAACACACAGCTGACTTAATGAGTTGTTGGATGAAAAGAATGGGAAGTAAAAATCAGAAAAAATGGTGGAGGATAATACCTTCTTACATATGTCAGTCTGGAGGGAGAGAAATGGAAGGTGTTTCGATTTCGAAGACAAGATCAAATCAGTCCATTATGTGAAATGGAATTGTTTGGCGACCTTATTTTTTTGGTGTAAACATAATTGTATAGAGGAATCTGAGGAGTTAGTAGAATTCCTGGGAGCTCTGTACAGGTAAAGCAGGTAAAGTCTATTTCTTTGTAATATGGTTTTGATGGTGGCCAGCATTCCCAATGCTGAAGAATACAACAGTAATAATTCTCAAAAAAAGAGGACCTGTGCTAGCTTCAAGACACTTGAGGTCTCTTGAGATGAACCCTTCCATAGAATCGCTCTACATTACATGTCTTCTACTGTAGCTATATGACTATTGGCTTCTAAATTGTTAGCGTATAATTGTGGTTGACAAGTAATCATGCACTATCCATGTTTTCCTCATATGTTAAGGTTCAAATACTATGCTTCACATGACCATATGATTGCGTTGACGTTTAAATGAGAATAATTACGATATTCAAGATTTTTAAAACTTGAATATGACCTTGATTTTTCAAATGTTAAAGGTAAACGATTGTGAGATGGTATAAGAAAGATATATGGCTAATGAGCCAAGCTTATTATTTATTGAAAAGAGACCAAAGGTTCCAAATGAATAAAATGTTTTGGGAGTCACGTTGGAATAAATGAGAAAAATGTTTGCGGAAGGATCAAATACCCAAAGCTACATGTGCTGATGTAGGACTATGGTCATAGCCATTGGTTTGGGCGACTATATAGTCTCCCTTGGTTAGGATTAATGAGATGCTAGCAAATAAATGTTGAACCACACAGCATTGTGGTGAGATGGCTAAGCCAATGACCGAGATTGGACTCCGTGTCATACACATAGCAGTTTAATGAATATGTCAGTGACTAATGGAACTCCCACTAAAAGTGAAGTCTGTTTAAAGTTCAAACATTTTAATGTTCAATGAAATGAAATGATATTGTTTGAATTGCATATTACCTCTTCATGTTTTTCTTTTAATGTCTTGATCCATTTTATGTAAAGGAGTCGACTACTTGTTGTGGTGTGCTCGCGTCCCTTTGCAGGGCTTATGCATCTCTTTCGTGAATGCAAGTATTGATACTTTGAATGTGGACTCTCACTAGGCACCTCCCTCATCCTCCCTTGTTCTGATGAGCTCCATTCCATGTTTGGGGCATTCTTTTGATAATGTAAAGATTTATTTCTTTTTGGGTATAGCCAGGGCCTTGTCACTGGCATTTCTTTTACTCATATTGTCATAAAGGCTCCATAGGCACAATGGGTCATGTTATGACTTTTGACTATCTATAGAGGTCTCATATGACATGTATGAATAAATAGCTATTTTGTATCTGTAGTTTTACAAGTTTATGAAAAGAAAGTGTATTATGAAAAGCTTTAGATTTTTAAATTCATGCATGAGCTATGTTTATCAATTCATGTTAAGGCTGGTTCGCTTGGTCAAAGTTAAGGCACCAGGTGCCAGTCCATCCATGCCTCCAAGGTTTGGGGATGATGAGCCCCAACTTAATTGGGAAATCTGTTCAGTTAATGTAACTTCTTCATTTTGTTCTCTTTTTTATGAAGTAAAAAAATAATATAGAGGCATAACGAAGAAGCAAGAAGTACAAAAGTGGGGGAAAGAGTTAATAAGGCATATCCTTAATACAGAGGAACATAACATTATCTTTGTCCAAAAAAAAAAAGGTTAATAAGGCAATATATAGGGGCTAAATATTGCCAAAGACATCTAGTCTTTACAGTGGGGGAGGAATTGATATCACATCAAAGCCTACGCAATTCCTTTCTCTTCAAACATGCCAAAATATCAGTTAATGTAACTTTTGCATATTCTTGAAAGGGCAGCTTGTCCACTTTCTAACTCTTCTTATGTTTTATTAGTTTTTCCTCCTACCAAAGGCTCAAAAAAGAGTTCACATAAATCACTAACCTTTTTACTTTCTTTAATCTCAACAACAGAAACATCATCATCATCATCTTTTTTGTGATTCCCAGCAATTCGAGCTGCAAAGATTACATCCACTAGTTCATTGACAGGAGCAGCTTCACCTGCATACAGCATGAGTAGTGCTTAGTTTAGATGATTGTCCGTTTAAGGCAAATAGAAATAGAGGACAAATCTAAAGTCAAAAAAAGAAAATACGGAGGAAAACTATGACTTATCACATTTTATCTATGTCCCACAACAGTGTGATTTCCTATAATGAGGCAATTTGGACAGAGAGAAACACAATTACAACTAATACTACTACTACTATGCCTCAATCCAAAACTAGTTGGGTTTAGCATAAGGTCTGCTGCACCAGTTAATGCTAATCTGCTTTGTGATTCTAACTTCCACCTTTCCCGTTGGAGTCATTTGTCTCTAAGGACTGTGATATGCTCTTTTGAGATATTTTTTCCTGCATTATGGACACCATGACCGTGAAATGTCCACCAACGTTCCGATTTCAGCTCAAACCTCAGTCAGCCAAAAATTGCTCAGGAGAATAAATCAGTGGCAAATAGGTGTTTGCATATGCTGGACATTGTGGAAGGAATCAAAGGTTTGGATGCAAAGCTCCTGCTGTGTATTTTTTGAGGAATGGTTCCTGAGAATGGACACCATACGTTCGAGCCCGTCAGTTACGGCCGCCGTTCACCGAGGCTTCGGTCGCCGGCTCCCCTGTACCCCCCACTAAGCTTGCTCTCTCATCCCTCCCACCCTTGCCTATACCTAGGATTCCCATTTGGCCAAGATGTGATCTATCTCTTCCACAAATGCTTAGGCTCTTGGCACTTTGGTGCAAATAGGAAGCTACATATGATGGGACAGCATGATAGATTTTATTAATCCCATTATCAGAATTTTTGGTTAAGTTTTCACTGTGGTGATTTTCACAAAGGGGCCTCCCCTTCTTTTGTACAGAGGTATCCCTTGTTCTTGTGGAAAGGTCTCCCCTCTTTCTGAAATCAGCACTTGGTGCATGGCTTTAACTCTGAACAATACTTCTACTTACCCCAAGTGACCAGAAGTTGAATTTCTCCAGATAATGTAGTTGAGAGCTCCAGGTAATCAATGGACTGCATAACGTCTGTTTAATATAGAAATAGTCACATCTTTGACCTATATACGCGGGCTTCTGAGAGGATTTTTGTTTCAAGCCAAGAGGAATCGATTTAGCAGTCCATACCAGGTAGATTGTCTTTTCTTTCATATTCGATTTCTTCATTCCAGATTTCTCCATTCATTCCTATTTGACTTTCTGGAACCCGTCTAAGTAATGTGTGCAGTACAAAGTTCATGATGCAGAACTCATTTGGTTTATCCTATTGGTGTGTTTACAAGTTTTTGCATGTCATACCAATGGAAATAAAAAAAGAAGAGATTGAATGACAGTTCATAGAAAAAAGGATACTCCACAATGATGTCGTTTTCATAACTCAAGAAAAGAGGTTCCATCTGTCTCTGTCCTCCCTTTTTTTTCTTTTTAGAGGAAATACAATGAATGATGCCAGTACAGGAAAAAAAATCATGAAGATAAGGATATTCTCAGTAATTCTTAGAAATGACATTATGCAAAAGAAATGAATAGGGTGATGTAGTCCATAATGCATGGTTTTTCTCTATGTAGTCCTTCAACCATTATATCTACTTATCACTAGTCCTTCAGTTCTATATGCCAAAGAGAGAACTTTTACCTATCACAAGTCATATACCACTCACAAGCTTTTTTTATAGCTCAAAACCTAGAAAAGAAAAAGAAAATGTATGTGTGCAAAAGAGTGTGTGTGTGCGCGCGCGCACGTGTGTGTGTGAGAGAGAGAGAGAGAGCGCACAAGTCCATTTGAAGAAATACTGTATAAATTTGGAAATGAGAAAATTAAGAAGGAAGAATAAGGCCAGGGGTTGGGGAACAATAGAATGGCAACGAGGGCAACTTTTCAACTGAAGCTAGAGCTGGGGCATTGGGTAAATTGAACTTACAAGGAGAAGAGAGAAGAAAAGGCTGCGATTGATTGGTGCAAGTGGGCCAAGGCATCCTGTAAGGGGCTGGAGGAAGAGGCGCATATAGTAACTGCAGCTTAGGAGATGTTGATGGCATTTGTGGGATGGATAAATGGTGGGTGCCTGGGTGGGTCTTTTCTTCTTTTTTTTTTTTATGACAAGGGGAACCCGCAGCTACTATCCTTTGGGTGCGCACAGGGTAAACCCTCGCTCCTATGCAATAGCTCGCAAACCACACAAGAGAGGTAATCCGTACTAGGCAAACCCATTGCGACGAGCTCGACCCAGAATGCAAACCCCTTGGTTTCGCTTGTAAGGGGTTTCAATGATGGAAGTTAGGATGTTGCTTTCAGGGAAGGCCCGGCAGGAGTTGGCAATAGGCTGCTGGATTGGTGGGTGTGCGCAGAGAGAAAGAGAGAGATATGGTAGAGCATGCTGGGGTTGCACTTGTGAAAATGCTATGGATAAAAAATGTTAGCTCCAGTACTGTGAAGAGCAATACAACAACAACAACATTACCCCAATGCCTCAAAGGCTCCCGCCCATTGCGGGGTAAGGGGAGGTCGGATGTACGCA
>JAPFFP010000089.1:8664337-8680123 GCA_026153255.1 Solanum medicagineum | reverse complement strand
AGGTCTGCGTACATTCTACCCTCCCCAGACCCCACTTGTGGGATTCTACTGGGTATGTTGTTGTTGTTGTTGTTGTTATAAGAGAAGTTTGTCCGAAAGCCACCTTCCATTTTGAGTATTTGAATCTCGTTCCACGATTTGAGACTTCCCTCAAGTCCATATAGTCTTTCGGGACTTGTCTGGATGGTTGGGATTTGAGGAGCTCAGGTGATATTGGGACAAGATATCACATTTAACCATGTTGCAAATTTTATTTTTACTGGTGTGGCTGCATTTGCGAGAGGGACCTCGTAATTGTGGACTTAGCCAATTGCAGGGCAGTGGCTGGGATATGAAGTGGTTGTTTTTAAGAGATTCTCAACATTCCAACACAATCTTGGGAGACCTAAGTTAACAGACTGGAAAGAGAATGGACTAGGGAATGTCATATAACATTGAGGAGATGGTTATACATGAATCTAAAATAAAATTCACATCTAAATCATGGATTTGGGTAGAAATCGGCAGATTTTGCCCTAGGCTTAAGGGAGGGTAAATTGGGATTTGAATGTCCATTCAAGGTCAGAATTGTGAAAGCAATTACAGAGACAATGAAACAACCACTGCTCAAACTTCACAGTCGAGTCAATCTTTAAAAGACAGCACATAAATGTGGTCTAATAAGAACTAAAAGATGGAGAATCTAAACAAAATGAGCCACGACTTCTTGCAACACAAAAAGATTCAAGTCAGATGGTCGATGACCAAACTAGTGCTTCAATAAGGGTTAACTGTTAACTCACACATATGCATCACCATACCAGTGATTAGAGTGCTAGGTGAGCAGCAAGCCCATAGGGCCAAAACGGGGAAACTTCCGATTCTTCCTTAGAACACACACACACAGAGGAATCTCACTCATGGTAGTAGAACCACTGGGGGAGGACATATTTGGAAGCTCAAGACCTTTGACTTTTACCCTAAGCATCTCAAATCCCCTGAACTTTCATGATTGTCAGGTGCTAAATCAACACTCTCAAATAACTTCCATTTCAGAAAGCTGGTCTTCAGGCGTGTTTGGTATGCAAGAGAACATTCTTTAGAAAATACTTAACAATCAAACACCAAAAATATTTCACGAAACAACTTCCTTTCAGAGTGATATACATTTAGAAACATTTTCTTTTTTTTTTAATGATCATGGTGTCCGAACCAGCTTTCACGCACCTCAACTAATTCCAAAGAAAACCTGCCGCATTTCACCAGCAACCTCAACTAATTCCAAAGACTCTACCGCCTTCCACCAGCAACCTCCACTAATTCCAAAGAAAACCTGCCACCTTGCACCAGCAACCCTACCCGGTAACTCTGTCCACCAAAGCTACGACAAATGAGAAGAATCACCTAGTACTTTTCTGTGTTCCCATTGTGATTTGAACCTAAGACCTCACAGCTCTCAACCACTTCATTAACCGATAGGCTACACCATAGACATTTCTATAGCAAATTATGTTCGTTCATACCAAAACACCCTCAGAAATCCAATTACCAAAAGCCCTTCACTTTCCCACATCCAAAACCTCAAATCACATTACATAACATTAATAAGAAATCAAACCAAAACTCCAAACAAATAAACACAAAAGATTACCTTGAGAGCATAGTAAAAAATTAAACATCATACACAAAAGATTACTGCAAATGAGAGCAGAGTAAAAAATTCCTCCTAATTCACTTCCTTTACCTCCAAAACAACTACACACATCAAAATCTTTGACCCTATTTACCTTTATACTTCACTACCTTAACTTACCATGAAAATAATCACAAATAGAAACGAAAAAAGAAAACTTTTTTTCTGGGTGTATACTGATTCCGAAAACATTCAAGTACAGAATGAGAACAAAAAAAAAAACCCTCTTTTGCATACCTTGAGAGATGTAGGATTTAGGGTGCTTAGTAGAGAAAAGACTCAAAATTCGCCGAGCCGCCATGGAAATTTCTTGGATCCTAATACTTCCTCTGTATTGATTTAGGAAAAAGGGAAAGTATTTCCTTTGTTATGTTTGTTTATGCTTCCTCTTTCCATTTCATTTTTTGAGGTCATTTAACTATATTTTTAGTTTTTGATATCAATTTAATTAAATTTCAAAATTAAATTTGATATTTAAAATTTAGATAGTTAAAAATTATATAAAAATATTTATTTTTTTTTAATTTCCCATCCAGTTTTGGAGCCCGTGGAATTCCAACTAAATTCATGTCGCCCACTGCAGGCTCATTTTGAGAGTGGCGTTCCCAACATGATTTTTTCTATTCTCAAGGCTCGAACCCGAGACCTTTGATTAATGGTGAGAAAAATATTATATGTTCCAATCTTTTTAATATTAATATGTTGAAAAAATATATTTTAAAATATTAATCAGTATCCATATAGTTTGGTTTTGATAAGTAAAATAGTGATAAGTAAAAAATGAACAGAGAATAGTTTGATTAAAGTTCAATATTAAATAAGATTATATTAATATAATATTTTTAAAACAAAAATTTAGAGATTTAAAAGTTATGTAAAATGTAGTATAAATTATTATTGTGTTTAAATTAATATAATAAAAAAATACATCTTAAAATATTAATCGAAATTTATATTATTTCTTCTTAATAAAGTATTAATTGAGATTTAATTAGTGTAAAATGGAGATTGTTTTAATTAAATAGTTGACAAATAAAGAAACAAAACTTTTTTGGAGATGAATTAAAAGAAATGGTATCACACAAATTTCACACCTTGCTAGAAGGATTAATATAAGGATTTTACTATAAACTCATATAATTAATGTATAATTTTTATAACATTTGAAAAATAATTTAGAAAGTAAGTATTTCACGATAAAGGTAAATTTTGGAAAATATGATTATTTTTTTAAAATTATTAAAAGTATAATTAAAGCAAAAAATTATGTTTAAAATATTGAACAAATAAAAAAGGAGTAATTACTCTGATAATATAAATATAAATTGGAAAGAGGCAAAATGCTTATGAAATTATTAATGAAATTTTCAAAAACATAAATATAAAATATATATATTTTTTAAAATGTTCATAAAATTTTAGTTGAGATAAAAATTTCAAAAACATAAATATAAAATCTTACAATATATTGATGTAAGGACTCGGATTTTCAAGCTTATTTATGTTGTTTAAGGTCGTCATGGGCCCCCTATGTCAAGCCAAGTTCAAAGGAATTTTCGTTGGCTAAGTTCGACACAAGTACCGATAGAAGGGTCAATTTTAAACAAGCATAACTTTTAGCACATTTGGAACTAGGTGGCCTACGACATGTCAAATGAAATCTCTTTGAGTTAGCTTTCCAACGCACTTGGTTTCACCTCATTTCGAGTTCGAATGAAGGAGTTGTGACCGTTTTCGTGAGACCCTCCCGTGCAGTGAAGCCCCACGGGCACCTATATGGGTAGTGGTGACTTGTACGGGTCGTGTGAAGCATGTGAGACTGGGAAAAACCATTTTGAGCCTAAGGCATGGACCACGACCAGTGGCACAGGTCGTGAGGCTTGCCATTGGTCGTGAGGAGGGGCGTGGAGGTGAGAAAGGGAGGTTTGATATGCGTGGAAGTGAGTTTGAGGCTAAGGCATGGACCACAACTATCCACACGGGTCGTGGCAGGTGTCATGGGTCGTGGCCCTTGGTGTGGAGCTTGGGCAACATTTTCCAGAACCAAGTATGGTGCCACGAGTCTCCACACGGACCGTGAGGCTCCACACGGCCCATGGAGGCCTCTGTGGTCACGACGAGACGTCTTTTTCCAATCGATTTCCAACTTCAATTTTTAGACTAAGTACCTTATCACAGGCACTCCACACGACCCTTGGAGTGCCACAGGACCCATGAGACCTTTCTTGGGGCACCACTTTGCCAAATTTTCCATTCGATCACAATGGCATTTTTGTAAATTTTAATTATTCTAATGACTTTATTTAGACTTCCAATGCTATCTTAATCTTGCTGAAAGACCTAAACAATATTCCTAAGGATCAAACTCATTACTCTCATCTCAAATACACTCTCAATTCTCTCAAGAGCCTCCACCAAGACCCCAATCCCAATTTCAAGGAAACTCAACAACAAGTTTAGATTCCAAGACCCACTTCCAAGCTTTCATTCTTTCTCAACTCAATTTCAAGGAACTTAAAGTCTAAGGTATGTGGGTTGATACTTGACTTATTTTCAATCAAGGAGACCAAAAATTATTTTTAAGCAATCTCATGAATTTCTAGTTTACTTTAAATCGGGGTTTTGAAGATTATGAATCCTAAAATTCTAACTATGCATAGGTAGTGTTTAATTGATGATTTTAATGTGATTTAAACTATTACATGAAGATTTTCTTTGGGGCTTGTGGAATTTCAAGTATGAATGTCCCCTTTAAGACTTCTAAATGCATGGGTGATTACAATATGAATCTAAATGTGGATTTTATTATGTTTTCGATTGAATTTCAT
Organism: Solanum medicagineum; assembly: GCA_026153255.1. NCBI lineage: Eukaryota > Viridiplantae > Streptophyta > Magnoliopsida > Solanales > Solanaceae > Solanum > Solanum medicagineum. The sequence continues at coordinate 8,675,623 of JAPFFP010000089.1, read as the reverse complement.
ATTATATTGTTGATTCCAGATTGAATCCTAATTACCCATGTAATTCTCTCATTGTCCATAGCATATGCATTCATGTACATGGATTACTTTGAGAAATTATGTTATGGGTAAATCCCAATTATGTTCTACGATATGAGTTTTGATAAAATGTTGGTTATGGCAATATTGTGATCACATATATGTCTTTGATTTTTGACTCTTGAGCATTTTGGGTGCTTGCACCATTTTGTATATGAATGGGCTATCCCTATGCATGAGTATATAGATTATGAAATTATGTTTTGGCCTTTAAGCCTAAGAATGCGTTGAAATGGTTTCGAAAATGATTTACGTCGTTTGAAAGTATGTATATATATGTATACGTATATTTATTCTTGTGGGATGACAACTTAGCGCCGATGGATTGCGGGCATTAGGGTTATCCTCAAGGGTCCTCTCCCTTTCCTTGAACTATGTAAATAGCGTATGATTTAATTTGTGATTTTGTGAAAATCCTATACGAAGAGGGAGTTGTCCCGTAAGGAGAATAAATGATTTAATTTGTGATTTTGTGAAAATCCTATACGAAGAGGGAGTTGTCCCGTAAGGAAGGTTACTTCATACGAAAAGGGAGTTGTCCCGTAAGGTGAAGTATGGTTTACCCTTGTCAGGTAGATCACCTCTTTATCAATGAGGGGATTTTCATCAGGATTCCAAGTAATAGCTCGCTTGGTCTTACTTATGTCGGTTGAGGTCACATCCCCCATACACACACACACACACACGAGTGCATCATTTGTATTTCGTGCATCATGACTTTCATAGCATCTCGTTATATTACATTCTTTGATATTCAACTCTTTCGATATTATGTGTCTTGTCATTTAACGTTGATATGTAGGTTTTGGTAAGTTACATGCATTGCACCCCGCATACTTAGTACATTCAAACGTACTAACGCATACTCTTGCCTACATGATTTTACCATGTAGGGACCGAGGACTTTGACCATCCACCGTTCGACGTTTAGCTCGGATTCTGAATTTACTTGTAGTGGTGAGTCCTATCTTTGAAGGACAAACCATCATCTATCTACCTATGTTACTTACTTCTCCTTATGTATTTGAGGGTGAGTCCGGGATATATCTTGGCCCCCGACCCATCTATGTAGAGGCATTGTTGGACACGTTGTAAACCTCTTCACGCTATATGTTATATGTTACGGTTAAGTCTATATTATGTATTTGGTTATCTTTAAGTACCGATATGTGACTTGCTCTCATATTGACGGAAAGATCCTAAGTCCCGCATTGCCCCCATAGTGTGAGTCCTACTTTCCCTGTCCCTTAGAACCATGTGTTAATTGTTGATTATGCTTCCGAACCAATGATGCATTTTTTGGTATCTTGAGGCTTATTTGGGGACTCTTGGATTCCCATACGTCGTGTCATATCTAGGCCCTAGGTCCGAATCGTGACAATTAATGAAATTACAGATATAACATTTTTATTAGAATTGGAACATATACTTCATTTTTTACTGTCAAGTTATTTTCCATAAGAAATAACTTTTGAAGAAAAAATTCACTTTTATATATGTGTCTGATGGAGTTGAATAAATGATAGTTTTACATCACTTAAATTTACCTTTTATATCATGAAATAACCTCAATGATATTGTTTGTTGTGAATTGATATTGCCCATGAAATGGAAGTTTATTTTGTATTTTTATGGTAATTTCATACAAATCCCTTTTCTAGTAAAGCCGAACATCATTTATTTCAGAATTGTATTTCACAGTGTGACCTAATGATCAATAAAATGAGTTATATCAGAAATCAAATCTAAATCTCAACAAAACAAAAAAAAAATATGAGGTAATTCTTCCCATCTAAACAGTGCACGAAAACTTACCCAAACACCACGATTGTATAAAAAAAAATTGTCTTTCACAAATTTGCAAAGAAGTGGAAGCCGACTATATAAATCCTCACAGATCATGTTTCTCCATGTAAATTTATCAGTAAAGGTTACTGACGTATAACAACATACCCCATGTAATCTCACAAGTGGGTTTTCGAAAAAAAATTCAAAGCAGTCTGAAAAAAGAATAGGTATCGAAGAAGTCATGGCAAAAAACAAAGAAAACATGATAAAGTATGCCAGATAGAAATGGACAATATCTAAATAAAATAATAAGATAATCGAAGTACAGAAACAACAGCAAGTAGTAACAGCAATTAAAGGATAAAAGCCTACAAGAGGAAATACTACTACTATCAGTACAAAAGGAGAGGCAAGCAACAGACAACTAATGACTAACCTTCTACCCTGATCCGAAATAACCTATTATCTAAGGTCATATCCTCTATAAGTTGAAGTGGCACCATGTCCTATCTAATCATTCTCTCCAATGCGTCTTCAGCCTACCCCTCCCCTAGGCCATCAACATGTCTTCTCTTGACATACCTAAACCACCTTGCGTTGCCTCCCTCATCCTGACTATCTTCATTTTATAATCCTATCTCTCCTAGTATACCCATTCACCCATCGCAGCATCTGCATTTCTGCAACTTTCAACTTTGAACATGTGAGTTCTTGACTGATAAACACTCTGCCCTATACCATATAGTTGGTCAAACCACCACTCTATAGTTGTTACCTTTAAATCTTGGTGATACCCTCTTATCACGAAAGACTCCGAATGCACACCTCCATTTAATCCACCTTGCACTAATATAGTGTATAACATCCTCGTCAATTTTCACATTTCCTTGGATTATAAACCCAAAATACTTGAAACTTCCTCTCTTATGGATGGTCTAGGCGTCGATCCTCACTTCAACGCAGACCTCACGGATCATGTTACTATTCTTGCAATCTAAATATGATCTTAGTCATGTTGCACCTGAATCCTTTAGACTTAAGGATTTGTTTCCAAACCTCCAGTCCAGTATAAATTTAGCAAACTATAGAAATAGGGAAACACCAGAACTTTCAAGTGCAAAAGGATCAGTCAAATTTTGAATAGATATTCCTCCAATATATTTGATATAGATTTCCAAATAAGTGGTAGCTGAAGCACAAATAAGAAATGATAAGCTAGATAATGATGAATTATACTAAAACTATACAACAGACAGAGAAAAATTGCAGGGAGGCTGGGCAAAGGAAGAACAGCTAAAAAGAACAATGTTGATGAAAAATGAACATTGAAGTCAAGAAAGATCAATTTAGCTAAATTGAAGTCAAGAAAGATCAATTTAGCAAGAAAATTATGTTCTCAAATCATAGATGTAAGCAGTTAGCAGTCCATATAGGCGAAATATAAGCAATTTACTTAGCTTTAACAACATATAATCGGGCTCAAATCTGCGGGATCTATAACTACAATCATAGTGGCCAGTCCTATTCAAGTTCTACTATCAACTTATAAAAAGAATAAACTCCCTATTTGCAGTTAGAGCTTCTCATGTATTTTATGATGAATTAGTGAAAATACATATACAGAGTTGGAGCTCTCCAATCATATCGTGGCATATAAATTCAGAAGAAAAAACAAGCCAGGGAGATCCTATCTCTTCGTAAAACATAAAGCTATACCTATTTTACATGGAGCCATACTTCAGCAGCTCCCACCTGAAGGGTCTGAACGAATAAAGAACCTCCGGCGAACTTTTGAATAGCAAAGCTACACAAACACATATAGCAGCAATTGCAACCATTGAAAGCATTGCTGGTTTGTATATAAGTGATGTTCCTGAGTTTCCATAAGACAATTTCTGCTTGCACTGTCTGCATTGTCGGGAAATTGGTTTCCCTAAAGACTTCTCAGTTTGAAAGCTAGCTACTTTTCCTGACTTAAGACCATCTGATACTTTCTGCTTGAGATTGCTATCCAACAAGGAACCAGGGATATCAAGAACAACATGCCTGTCACCTGTTTTCTGATTGATTTTTTTCTGGACCATATGGACGTACGAGTAATGACCTCGCAGGCATGCATAATCATTAGGTGTCAGTCCTGTACTGTCACGGGAACTTTTCCAAGCTTCAAGTCCCACCTGAAGAAAACAATCATCATTTATCAGCTCCTTGAAACACATGCCTAACTCATTTCTTTCCAAACAATGGAACCAGAATAAATGAGGAAAGATCTACAGCACAAACATCCCGGTGTGTATGAATATAGCAGAGTGCCTCTGATTCAGTAATTGAACATGCTGAGAATACAATAAAATAATAAAAGTGTGCTCTCTCTAAGAGCTTAAGCTTTTAGACGTGATGATCACACACTCCAACATGGCATCAGAGCAGGCAAAAGTCCCACTACAGTAACCAAACTACATATTTTTGTTGCAAGGGAATCCACAACCCTTTGGGCGCACAAGGTAAAAACCACTCCTGTGCAATAGCCCACAAACGACACAGCAAAGGTAAACTGCACTAAGTAAGCCTAGTGGGAAGATCAACCCAGAAAGGCAACCCTCTACTCTTGCAGGTAAGGGGTTCCGAATGTAACCAAAGTACATATTGTCAGAGAGGGGCAGCAAATGAACTACTGGGATTTCTAGAGTCACCCTGGATTATCAACCCTGATAACAAGGAAACGAGTGAAGGCTATTGCTGATCTTGTCATGCTTCATAGTCCCTCCCCAACCACACCCCTTTTCTGTGGCTTGAGGGGACTATCTGTTTTCAATGGAAAAACAAAAAACACATAATAAAAAAGAAAAATATACCTGTCCTGGATCATCGATTAATGCATCCAAAAGATTCTCAAAGCCAGCAAGACTAGCAACAACATGAAGTGGAGTCAAACCCCCTGGACCCACTGCATCAGGTCTAAATAAATAGCCATGATCATCTTGTTGCTTTTGTAGCCCCAAATTGTCTAAAGCTCCATGATAACGGTATTTCAAGAGGACATCTACCATGGATCTGCACTTTCTCCTCACGGCGCGATGAAGGATGCCAACCTCCCGCAATGGAACATCTAGTGATGACTGTTGTCCTACATCTACAATGCCATTGAAGAAGACATCCAACAGTTTCTTTACTACAGCACACCAGTCATGGTCAATGGAAAAATCTATAAGCCGCTTGAATCTCTGGAAAGGGAAGAGATTCAAGTTGACACCAGAGCCCACTCTAAATTTCAAATGGCTTCTATGAAGCAGCCAACCTAGTTCATGTAAAAAGTCCAGAGCTTGGTCCCTGGCTTGAAATTCTTCAGTTCCTTGCATAAAACCATCAGCCATTTTATCAACCTCAATAATGCTCTCCAATGTACGAATCTCAGAACAGACATCTTTCTCTGCAACTATAAATGGGAAGAAGTTGCTGCTAAGACCATGGTCCTCAACCTAGTCAAAGATAACAAACCTACATTTCAGAAATAGAATGAAGTGTATCCAATATAGTCAGTTTTAAGCAAAAAAAAAAAAGGCGACTGAGATATAAGGATTAACTCAGTCAATCTACTTTATCAGGTAATTACAAACCTGAAGTATGAACCAGAATCTGTGATCTAATGAAAAGCAACACATGGCTGGTAACAGGGGGTCCAACAAAAACTGAGACTATATAATAGTTTGCATGTTCCAATGAGTTACAAAAACAAATAGATTTCCTATACTTTTTTCCTTATAGGCAAATATATTTTATATTCTATCAATCCAACCCTAGGTTTACAGTTCACATAGAGATCAAAAGCTGATCCTTTTCATTGAGTTTTCAGTGAATTGCTTATAACACAAGACTGTGAGTCATCAGTAAGCAAACGGGCATCAGATTCCATTCACAATAAACAGAACAGGATTGCTCCAGGATAGGGAAAAAATAAGCATTGAGGGGAAAAAACTTCACCTCAATGAACCCTCTTCCAGTAACATTTGGCACAATACAAGGAAAGCTGAGGGATTGGATCTCTTCATGGTCCATACAAGAATCAGCTCCTACCATCATATCAGTACAATTGCCCTGAACGAGGTATTTCCCTTCCAGGGCACATAGTAACCTAAAAGGGAAGTGGAACCAAAAAAAAGAATAAATTAATTAGCTCAAGATACTCCAACCAGCTAAAGCAGAGACCAATAGAAAAAGAAAACGTATTTAGGATCAAATTTTACCTTGTAGTGGGACGAGATAGGTTAAAGCCTTTCACCAAAAATTGAATTTTTTCAGAGGCACAAACTGCAATAGGTTTGACAATTGATATCCCACAGCTTCTATGGCTTGGCAAGGGAGTGTCCAGAACAACCTTCCCTGTAGTACAGAATTAAAGACTTGATGTTCATATCAAAGGCGTAACTGTGGATAAAAAGTCATGACAGGACAGAATATGGATCAAGAAAGGACACAATGACAGATTCAAATATACCATTAAACAAAAATGCCACTCGATCATTCACCCTTGTGTAAACCCATCCAGTTTGCCAAAATGAACCAGCAGATGCATTAAGAAGCTTCCTCAGACTAGAGTTAAGATCACAATAAAGCTGCAAAGGGAAAACAATTAGGTGCAACACTTGTTAGACTAAAATATTAACAGAACATAAGGAAATGGAAAAGGAAACAGAAAAGGGAAAGGAAACAGAAGACGTGGCATTAGTGAATTTAATATGCTAGTTTCACTTCATTAAAAGGTACTATGAATAGCTTATAGTAGCGCAATTTAAAGAGAGAACTAAAGCGAAACCCCCATTTCCAGTATCACAAAAGTTAATCCCGCACTCATTTTTAGCTTCATTTTAGCCAAAAACTATTGTCCACTCTGCCCAACATGATTTCTCTTCCCTTTCCCTTTCTTTTGAAACAACAAACCCAGCTAGAACTTCTGTTGCTACATTATTCCTTGCAGAAATGAAGTGATAGCGTTCTGAGAATAAAAAAGTTACCTCCTCCCATATGGCTTTATCCATCCGAAGATATATTGTTAGTATAATACAACCAGGTCTAATGTAGCTTTCAATATCTGCAGGGCTGTGTGATAGCCAATCAAGAACCTGCAAGTTGTCCAGGAATAGAGAAGGTTGTGTTTCATAGTGAGATGAAAGAAATATGAGAAACTTCCATTGGAGCATATTATAGCAGGAGCACCAAAATACCTGCTTCCGCAAGGCTGTGGGAATTTCACCAGGATCTTTTCCAAAGAGTTTAAAGACAATACGATCCGTTCGACTCTGAAAATTAGTTGCAATCTTGTAGTTCAGAGACAAATCATCTTTATACTGTGATGCATCAAGTGTTAACAATCAAACTCACTGAACATTTCTTCTTTGTTTCTGCCTAGCACTACAGGCACAAACAGCCTAGAGTAACCTAATGATAAAAACACATTGATTCAAACTCAAAAGACTTATTTACTAAACATCAACTATATTTTTATGTTTTATCAAAATACAACCAAACCAAATTTTTCTCAAAGAGAGTGGACTTTACTGCAAATCACATATCTTGCAGCCAAAGTTCACGTGACAAAGAAAAGGTGCAGTTGCATATCTCACAGGTAAATTCACCAGCCTGTATGACAGACAACAGCTGGCGATAGAGTTCAGAAGAGCATACTTATGGAACATCATAGCAGTGTGCAAATACAGACTAAAGTTTGCTCGACATTGGCGGATCTTATGGAATGTGTCTATACAGCAGGGAAGATTGGATATGTTAACATCACAATCTTACCATATTTCGCGGAAGTACTGAATCCTGGTTAGGATACAGGCAGCCAATTTTGAAGGCCTAGCAAGGCTAGGAAGTGTAAGTGCTGGTTGCTGAAAGTACTATTAGGCTACTTGCTGGAATTTTTAATGCATAGTTGAAAACCATGACAGAAGACTGCAAGAGTTATGGTATTCAATTTCAAGATATTTCATCAAAACCTGTCTTCTTTATGTCTTGGACTTCCCTTGAAAGCAAATTGGAGGGTAGACGATACAGTCGTCATATTTCATTAATTCCCTGTATAATTGGAAGGGATTTTTTGTTTTTGCTTTTTGGATGTGACAATGCAGCATCATCTTACTGCTGGTTCATCATAAAATAGCCTTTCTGTCAAGACAAAAAGAAAAGAATCTAACACTAACACTTATCATTCTATAACATGTTGTCCACCTTTTGTATGAATATATAGGAAGCACAGCGCTCCAGAAAATTTCAAATGTGTTGTTTCCTCGAGTCGTGCTTAAATTGCATGTTACCTAAATGATTCAACATACTGAAATGATGAAATAAGACTAGTAGATTATTTGGACGAAGTCTAAAGCGATTCAGAGTTTAATAGAAGCCCAAGGAACAAGAAAAATAGGAAACTGTGCAAGGGGCCAAAGATTCAAACAGAGTATTAGAACTTAGGGATTCAATGCCTGGAAATATATGTATTGATGTAGTAATGTAGTCTAATGGTCATTATCGAATGGTCTCTACTTTATATTGCTAGCAATCACCCACATCGAAACCATACGGCATTACAGTGAGACAGCTTAGCTGGTGGAGGTGAGATTGAACACCATGATGTAGATATGATGGCTGTTCAGTTCGTGCAAGTGCTTAGGTCCTCCTGGGTAAAGTTTAAGATATATGTTACGAAAAAGGCTAAAGCTATGTGGTTAGTTTTCAATGTACGATTTAAGTCTTCAAATGCTTCATCATTTATGAAATATCTTTCTATGATTTGAATTTCATATCAACCACATGTTGCTTTCTTTAAATCTCTTTTTTAAGAATGGTAAGGATGTTTCTGTCTTTAAAATCCAGTCACATTCTATGTGTGAAGGAGTCGATGATACACACCGGAGTACAATCAAGATTTTTACTCATGCTCCTTCATGACTGCACGTGTTGACACATTGGACGACATTGCCGTGAGCTAGGCTATCTTCCTCAGTTCTCAGCTGGTTTTGGGTGAGGCCCACTTCATGATCATGGTGGCTAGTCTTTTATCGTCTTTCTTTGGTATGGGTGGGGTGGGGGTGTCTTGAGCATCCTTTCATTCATGATCATAGAGGCTCGATAGACACTGTGGGTTCAATTTATGTTTTCTCTCGTTTATTTTAAGAGTCAGATTGTGTGTATGAATGACTTTTTTTGAATAATGGTGCTTTATGATATATAGAACATTTAGGACACCGGTGCCAAGACGTGTGAAACGTGTTCATATTGTTATGATTTCTGCCCATGCCTAGAATGAGTTATGTATGTCATGATAAGTTGGTTGATGGTAAGTTTAAGGCAAGATGGCAATGGGGCGGAGCGGGGGGGTTGAGCTCAACCTGCAAATTTTTTAAACCGCCCCGCATGACAATTCTTTTTCATTTTGAACCCAACCCCCAATATAGAACCGATCTGCATAAATTTAAGTTCTTTTCTTTCTTCTTTTTGTGATTGAGTTTAATATGAAATATATAAATTCAGAATTTTTTTAAATTTTTTTGCCAATTAACATCTAGAGAACTAATTAATTGTTTCTAGTTAACATTTCAATCATTGTTTCTTAATTGCTAATTAACTGTTTCTAATTGCCATTTCAACAACTATCAATTTACCGGACATGTCTAGTTTAAATTTTGAAAAAAAGAAGTTACAATTAAAGTCAATATTTAGAATAAAAAGTTTATATCCTTGATTTTTGTTAATTACAAAGATTTAATTTCCTTCGAGTTCCTATTTGGTCCCTTAAACTCACAACCCACCTGCCCTGCATTAATTTTAAAAATAATTATTTCAACCTGCACCCACCGCACCCAGCATAACTTTAAACCCGCCCCTCGCGCTCCGTGCCATTGCCACCCCTAGTTTAAGGTATCAGGTGTATGTACCTTCGTTCAACTTTGGGGTCCGACACCCCTCAAATCAGGACCATGTTAGCAATCCTCCTTGGACTTTTTTTTTTTAAGCATTGTGATACTCAGAAGTTTCAGACATAGTACCATAGGCCCTTCAGTTAATGTCTCCATCCTAAAAAAATACTCTAAAGTATATTAAGATAACAATTGATTCCTCCTACCCAATAAACATGCAAAAGCAGATGAACAATGTCGATGTTGCAGCTGCAAATATGCTTCATTAAGAAAGGAGAGAAAACAAGCGAAAATTATGAGAACTACTCCCAGAACAAATTAGATGCGGAAGATCACCACTCCAAATAAACATGCTTGTTAGCTAAACAATTTGCATACAAGTAAATTGATGAACACCAATGGAAAACAAAAGAACACATACCTGAGCCTCTCCACTTGAGCTAGATGGTGAAAGGGATGAGGTCGATCCTGAGTTCCAACTGGTCCTTGTGGAGCTAGACTTGTGAGGTTCATGACTTATCCATAAAGGACAGCTAGAAGATGCAGCCCCTGGGTTTGCAAAGGCGCCAGAATTCTGCAGCTTTTGAATGCCACCTTGAGAATCATCATATATGTTATTCAAATCAATGTTTAGCTTAAACGGTGCAGATGTGGTTGCTGAGGCATTTGTATTGATAGGTAAGCTCCCTTTTCTACAACATAGAGAATCAGGCCGTGAAGCACAAGGATTTTGTGAAATCCCACGTTCAACATCACTCGTGTCCATTCTCTTCTCTGGCACTTTTGATGCAGGTATAGTCAAACAATCCCCATTAGGCCTAAGAGAGTCCTGCAAATCAATCCAATCAGATGCGGAAGGGAAAAAGGATTAAATATCGAAGTTTGGATCTAGTGCAAACCTCTTTTGGAGCCTCCATAGATATCCCCATATTCTGCAGATCTGAAGGTGCAGCCAACAAGCCTGATGCATTCCTCTCATTAGTTGCACCAGCCAGACTAGCTAAGTTTCTCAACAGATGTGACAATAGATCCTGATCTTTAGTTTGATCTGAATTATTGACTGCATTTCATTTCATGATGAGAGAAAGCCATAAGCAACTTCTCCAATTCATATAAACCAAAATCTACAAATAACAATCTATGTGCCTATACTTATCATGGTTATTGTGAAAACCAAAAGCTTGCTGGAGAATAGAACATGCCAAAACAGCAGTACTAGTCCACAAGCATTGATGGATAAAGTTCTAGTAGAAGCAACAACAACAACATACCCAGTGGATTCCCACAAGTGGGGTCCAGACCTCGTAGAGATAAAGTTCTAGTAGAACCACCAATAGATAATTTCCACCAACATTTATTTTAATGGCCATCATTTTTTTTTTTTGGGGTTGTTGTGGGGGGGGGGGGGGGGGGGGGGGGGGGGGGGGCCCCCCCCCCTGTGCCAGTCGCCCCAAACCAACGCGAGTCGGCCACACGCACGAGGCCACATGGAAACCGCGTCTCAAAG
>JAPFFP010000089.1:8639226-8664237 GCA_026153255.1 Solanum medicagineum | reverse complement strand
GGTGGGGGGGGGCCTCCGCTCCTATGCAATAGCTCGCAAACCACACAGGAGCGGTAACTCACACTAGGCAAAGTGGCAAACCCAGTGCAATGAGCTCGACCCAAAAGATAAACCCCTTACTTTTTCTAGCAAGAGGTTTTAGACTTGACACCTCCATCATGGAAGCCCCAAACTCAAAACACTAGGTCAACCCGAAGGATTTAATGGCCATCAATTATTCAGTTGTTAACCTCTGACTATGTTGCTTGGACTCTCCAAAAATGTTGCTACACCCGCATCGGATACTTTAAAAAAATGTCACTGCACCTATGTCAGATACTCCAAAATGGACTACTTTTGGAGTATTCGACACGCATATCTCGATATTTTTGAAAGGTCCAAGCAACATAATCCATGACTCAACGCCCTATGTTATGTTTAGCCTTTAGATAGTACAGAACATCTAACTAGGTAGTAAGAACCTCTATGATGTTTCAACCATTCAACTTAATATTCTCTCCGGTTCAAAAAGAATCACCTAGTTTGACTTGGCACGGGTTTAAAAAAATAAAGAGAAGACTTTTCAATCTTGTGTCCTAAATTAAAGGTATGTCATATGTATCAAAATGCCCTTTAATCTTGTGGCCTTAAACATGCCACGTGGCAAGCCGAGATTAAAATGTTATTTAAAAAAAAAAAAGAAAGGGGACATTCTTTTTTAATCAGACTAAAAAAAAAATAGGTCATTCTTGTTGGAATGGAGGGAATAAATTTATGCAAATAACTCTCCTGCCACCAAAAGCAATACCCAATATCAGGTAGACTTAACAACTGCCATCCACAGAGACAAATTGCTGTTTAGAGAATAGATAACATTTTATTCATCAAATCAATATTATACAAGGCAAAGAATACCTATACTGCTATACATTCTTTTCTGTCTCAGCCTCTTACACCACATATAATTAGCACTCTAGCCAATCACCATACAGTGAAAGAACTTACAAGCACACCTTATTATGTACTATATGTTAATTTGCCAAACACCTTCTGTCAAACAAAACAAATATATCATGCAGGAAAACCATGGAATTCATATAATGACTTACACTGCACATTGGCCAGTATCCTCAGCAGACTAATTAGTAAGTAGTTACTACCCCCCTCATTATTCATGGAGGCTCCATTAGGTACATTTTCTGGATGTGTTTTTCTTCTTCGTCTGTTGTGACCAGCTAAACGCCTACGACAGCTCCGCTTCCCCTCATCAAACTCTTCAAGAACATGAAACCTGCCCAAAGTAATATCATAACAACCAAACTATGATCATTTTCCACTAACATGTTAATAAATTTTCTCCTCTCTAGAAGCTTAACCTTTTAGATAAGATGGACAAAAGTTCAATAATATGGCACTTACATCAGAACATACACGGTGACTACGTTATAGACAATGTTATGCACTTGAATTTTTCGCATATGAAAGCCAATATATCCGATTTCCAAAGGTTCTAACTTCATAAACTAGAGCTAACAGAATAAAGACATTGAAATGCATATGTTTACTAGAAAACTAACCTACTACACTGCTGACAAAACCGCTGCATAACATTCCCCACCAAAGCTCTTGCTGCTTTAGAATGCACCTCACACACTTTATGTCGTCGATGGTAATCTTTCGCACAGCTCAAATCTGCTTGACAATCCTGCACTTGACAAAGGGCTCGATTCACTGAACCCCCACCAATTTTCGACTTCTTACCACTCTTTCCTTCCCATTTTTCCACCTCCCCTTCCATCACAGGATACAACTGTTCACCAAGCTTCAAATTAAGTGATCCAGCTTCACCATTCCTCTCATCAGCATCATCAATTACAATTGTCCTCCTCCTTTTCTCCAATTCCTTCCTCCCTCTATCATTTCCTAATGTCAATTCATCTGAATTGGAGATTCCTTTAGTTTCTGGAATCTCTGATCCTATAGGAAACAACTGTTTACCCCTACAATCTGATGAAAGAGGATTCAATGGTTCAGCAATAAATCTATCACCATCCCACACCCAATCATTCAAATCCCACTCCCTACTCATCTTTCTACCAACCTCCAAATTTGACACAACTGGACCATGAAAATTACTAGACTCCATTAACAGAAAACTCTCTTTCACAAACACCCAAAGATGAATATTACATCAAGAACCAAATTATTCTTGAAATTCCACTCAGAAACAGTGAAGTCAAGCTATATTCTAGCTTAAATTAACAGCAATCACAACAATCCACAAAAATAACTAAACCCCACATCAAAAAACACCCTTTTTAACTCAGCTACATTTCTGATAATTCACCCAATCAAAAATTTTCAGTTCAGTACAAAACCACAACCAAACAAACACAAAAAAGCCGGAAAAAGCTGAAAGGCAAAAGGGGCTGTTGAGGAATTCAACTATACACAAAAAACTTTAACAGTAAAAGAGAGATAATCAGCAGATTGTTGAGAAAATCTCTCTGAGAGATGTGATCGGAAAACAGGCAAAATCTCCGGGGAAATTTAGCCGGCAATATAGAGAAATTATTAAACGGCAATAAAAGAAAATGAAAAAGAAATATATTAAGGGTTGGTTTGTTTTGTCCTCACCGATTAAATGTCACGTGAATTATTGCTTAAAATAAAACAAAAATAAATTTGAACGAGTCATATATACTCTCTTTGTTATATAATATTTTTTACTTTTATTATTATTTTTAATAATCTATTTTAGTATATTATGTATTGTATTTCGATAATCATCACACTATGTTGTTATTATTTTTAATCCATTTTGGTAGATTCTGCACCATTTTTTTGTTACTTGCTATATTTTCTCCACTATCTTGATAGAGCAACATGCACTTGAGGGGTATCCTTCATAAAGAAAAAACTACACTGTTTAGTCAGGTATATTGACACCTCTTGACTTCTAAGCAATTTTACTTTATAAATTGTGATATTCTTTACGTAAATTCTGGCTCCACTGTTGACTTCTTCATTATACCTAGATTTATTTTATTGAAGTAGAGTGTTTTTCAAAAATAGTCTATCTACCTTACATATTTCAGTACATAATCTCGTATTGACATTCCTCTCGGGGGATCTGCATTTTATGTTGCATGTATAGGAGCTAGTAGATCACCCTAATAAGAGTACAGGATATCCAGTTGTTATTACTGAACTCTAGACTGCTTCAAGACTTTTTGAGTCTATAGTATACATTTTGAGTAGTTAAGTGTAAGACGGGGTCTGTCTCGACCTCTATCAAATAATGTTCATCGTCTATAGGCTTTGTAGACTATGAATAAAGTATGGTTGTATTTTAAATTTTGGACTTCATGGCTCTAACGATCTAATCATGTACATTTCCTTTTGACTTGTTAAACTATCTACTTTAAGAAAAGCATATCTATTATAATAGCACCTCTAGTGTTCGTAGATGCCACATGATTGCAAGTTAATTTTATTGAATCTTTTCGATAATGAGTGTCTATTCGCCGTAGTAAAATTTTAGGTGTGAAAAAAATTTTGTTTTATTTTTTTTTAGATCTCACTTACATTTTTACTGGTCACTTTCAAATCATGAAAATTCAACAATATTTTTATAAACTTTTCTTAATGAGGTCAAAACTTAGAGAATGGCATTGAAAGATTTTACACTAGTAAAAGTCACTATTTTTTAGTCATCAATTTTATTTTTAAATTATTCCTATGAATTATCAATTTCATTTTATTACATTTTGATTTAATCTTTCTTGCTATATGGTGTGTTATTTACTTTTTAAATTACCAATAAAATTTTGTATATTATATAAAAGTTATTGTCTATTGTACTATTGTAGATGTTTTTAAACGAAGTGTACGAGAATGCCACACATAAGTAGGACACTAGGACCAATGACCTTATGTTACCAAAAAAAAAAAAAGGACCAATGACCTTAGGATAATTTTTTATTTTCATTTTATCAATTACACTATAATTCAACCAAAAAACATTACACTATAATTTTTTTCTTTTATAAAGCAATTAATATAATAATAATAATAATAATAATATATTGTTTTTATTTCATTTATGCCATTTAATTTTTTGATTTAAAAACAAATGAATCCTTCATCAAATTTAGTAAAATTTCCGCATTTAGTCACTCAAAAATACCTTAAGTATGTTTCATAGTTATAATTTGGATAATTACAATTTGCAATTATAGTTATAGCAATATTTGTATAATTCGCTCGCAATATTTGTATGCGTTTGTATAATTCACAGTTTTTGAATGGCATTTATATATTTCCCTATACAATTCGTGCACAACGTTTGTATATTTGTTATATAGTTCGTAGTGTTTGTATATTGTACTATGTAATTTGTATAAATCGAGCAAATTATACAAAACTCAGACTGTAATTACAACTACGTGTTTGTCGTGAGCCGTAATTAATTCAAACTATAACTATGTTACCTAATTAACTAGTATATGTTTGTTAATCCGTATAATTTTTTGAAGCATATTTAAACTTATCTTCTTCTTTTTGGTTTCTCATATGTGGTATCTAATATCAATATTAAAGTTTAATTTATTTGAATTCATGTCAAGTAGGGTCTAATCAAGGATAGCGCTTCTACTTAAAAAAGTTTCATGCTTGAAACCCAAAATTGAAATACTTCATTAAGAAAATGTATATCGAATATCCAAAAAAAAGAAAAAAAAAACTGAGACTGACATCAAAATCTCCAAAGCAATTTAAATTTTTGATTAATTCAGATTCCACACGAAAAAGTCTATATAAAATATTTTTTATTACTAAAATTCGAAGTCAATTTTTTTTATTACGGATAAAGAAATACTTATCATAATTTTTTTTTAGTAGTTATGCTCGAATCACCCTTTGCTCTCACATATTAGTTTGTGTTTAGACTTAACTTTTGCCTAACTTTTTGGAAAGTGTTTGTTTAAAATACCTTTCTTTAAAACGTTTTGTGAAAGGAACCAATTTTTAAAACAAATTTACTTTTTACTACATAAAACTTTTAGTATTTACATTTAAACAAGAAGAAAATATAATTTTCTTATAGTTATAAGTTAAAGTGTGTGCATATGTATATATGTATAGTTAACCATTTATGTGATAATGAATAAATTTATATTTATATTTATATTTATGTGCGTGAACTCTTTATATTTTTACATTTATTAGTTTCATGTAAATTTAGAACGCGATGAAATAATGAATATAAAAGGGTTGCAACCTAATTTTTTTATTTTTGTTACAAAAGTTATTTTTCACATTTTAAAACTGTTTATATATATATATATGAGAAAAAAAGGGATTGGGGACCATAAATGTAGAAGTGACCTTCCATACCATCCTACTTTCTTTTTTTTTATATTTCGTCCGATCTATTTTCGAAGTACGATTAACTAGTTTCATAGTAAAAAAATTATTTTGAATAATTGACTTTATACTCAAAGTATTATTTTAAAATCGTCTATGAAAATTTCTTTTAGAAAAATATTTATCACTTCAATATAGTCTTTTATGATATTTTTTTCCCCCTCCATTGTAATGCATTTAACTCCAAATTCTCATGTTTTTAGAAACAAGGAAAAAGGGTCATGAGAATCAATATTTGGTACAAGGTTATGTAATACAACAATGTATGTTATATTCCCTATTTTAAATTTTCCACTTTTTTCAAAAAATTATTACCATTAGTTATTATAACACCAACATTGTTTTGGTTGAGCAATTTTTTTTTTTAATTTATTCTTTTTGTTGATAAAGGCTTTTTTTAGGTAAAATTGTTTTTTTTTACAACCACAAAAAATAGTACCAACAATTGGCATCAAAGGCAAAGGCCATCCATGGACAATAGGACAATGAAGTAAAGTTGAGTTGGTCCTTTTAACTTAGGGCTTGTGGTAAGCCATTACAATAATTGTATGTACCTTAGTTGGTCTGGTCAGTGGTATAAGGATAACAATTTCGATATAAAATATGAGATTATATTTATTTTATGTTTGATTATTAATATTGAGATATTTTCAAGATTATTTTATCTCATTATTTATATCAAAATGATGAAATTAGATATCACATATAAAAGATAAGATAATTAATCTCAAAAAATATTTTGATTTATCCTATTACGCATACCAAACAACCCCCTATAGGTTGTAAGTAATTTATCTATTTAGTTTAGTTTTTTTTCCTTGTGTGGGGGTGGGAGGGGGGGGGGTTTACTCAATAGGTGCTTCTAGGTTTTCAATTAATTTTGAATCCCATTGCATAAGGTCCATTAAAGAGGTAATATGTATATAAATATTGTGTGCCTAGAAGGGTGACTGAGTTAGTGCAATATGTGGTATCCTATGAGGGAGGTCAAGAATTGATTTTTCATGTCAATGCCTTCTTAGTCAAGTTCGTCGTATCGAACTTGTCTAGCACGACTTACATCTTCTGCGTAGTTTATGAGGTATTGTATCAAAGCGAGTTTATCTAATGCTCACCAAAAGGGTAGTAATCATGAATTTCTCCATAGTTAAAAAGAAAAATTAGCTCATGTATAATCTCACATCTAACACTCAAAAACCATATATGAGATAAACTTGTGTTCCTAATCTTATCACTACCGTCTATTTCACAATCGACATGTCATAAATCAATTATAATACTACAATATTTTCTCTCACTACTACTATATAGAAGTGAACGAAGCAAATAGATGTCCATCGACATGTCTGATCAATAAAATTTTTATATATTTTTTTCATTTTAATTTTTATAATCTCAGCATAACTTGTTCACTCACCAAAATGATCACTTATGGATGTGATGATATTATCAAAACATCTTTCAATATTTTCAAATTATGTACATAGGATGGGGTATGCTACAATAGGCACCACAAAAATGTTGTTATGCCATTACTTTCAGTTTCCATAATGGATAAAGTTTTTCAACAAAAAGGCCCCTAGAATGATGGAAAAGTTTACTGCATTATGATGTTATGATTTTTATTTTCGAGTTATATATCGGAACAATTATAGTTTATGGCCATTTGACCAAAATAATTATCAAAAAAATAATTATTTGTTATATAGACATGTGTAGTAGTGTATATTTCATGTATAGTCAAACTATAATCAGTTTTGAGTGTATCGTAATGCATATTCAGTGTACAGCATATGTATAAGTAATCTACATTGTATAATCAATGTATCCTTTCTGTGATTTTTGGCAAATTATATTGTATAATCATATATATCTTTTACGATTTTGGACTATTTTTTATGTAAATAAAAGAGGAATTCATTTGTTTTAAATTAATTTGTTTATTATATATTTGAAATTATTCTTATATATTTGTCTTCATATTATTGTATACTATATACTCCTTTTCTAAGTATTATCTTAGCAAAATTTTTGTTGATTAAGAAATTAATAAATGTAATATATAATTTATTAAATTATATCTATTTAATGAATATCTTTTGAAAATTAAACATTATACAATATAATAAAAGTATAGTTGAAAAAATATACTAACTTTTATGTTGAATTTTTCAAATAACGTTTATTTTTGAATTTTTTTTAATTGAGACTAAAATAATGTTAATATGTGTCTTTTTGGGGAGAAATTGGAGACTCAATGGTGGGGTACGAGTGAAAGGACATTTGGATAATATAGTACTAATGAATTATTAAATTGAACCAAATTATTTGACTTTAAAAGTGATTGATAACTTGTTTGGCCAAGCCAAAAGTGTGTGTGTGTGTGTTTTAAACAATAAATGCTTATTTTTAAAATAGTTATATGTTTGATCAAGTTTTTAAAGAAAAAAAAGTAAGACCTGGTTTGGTAGAGTGTATTTGCAAATATAATATAAATATTAATTAGGTGTAATAGTACCTTATTTGGTATATTTTTTCTAGTATTAGTTATACATTGTATTGTATATTAAGGTGTGTATTAATAATACTATGAATTTTTAAGTATTTAATGCAGGATTAAAAACCCGGTTATTCCTCAAAATCTTATTTACATATTTTTCACCACATTCGTGGAGAGTATCTTTGTAAATAGATATTATTTTTTCAAAAAAAAAAAAAGTATTATGTGTTATTTTTAATATACTAAATCAAAAAATGCATAAGAAATATTTGTTCATAATTAATGCAGGCGTAATATACACAACCGTTACTAATGCAAACAATACTATACATTCTATTTAGATTATTTTTGTACACTCTACCAGACAATCCCTAAATATTTTCAAACACAGTAGAAAAAGTTTCTAAAAGCTAGAAAAAGTAGTTTGTGTTTTCAAAAATATTTTTGAATTAAAGATCAAACACAAAATATCATTCTAAAATCAACAAAAACAATTTTTAAATAGATTAGTCAAACACAAATTATCTCTTTAAAAAAATAACAATTAAACCACTTTTCAAAACAATTAAATTTTGAAATTTGATAAAATAATTATATAACTAAAGATTTTTCTTTAAAAAGAATCACTAAATAATGGTTAAGTAATGAAAAATTATATATGAAAATAGTGCCGTGTTGTTATCAACTTGGTGCAAATATCATGTGCAAATAATTATTTTTTTCTGTTTAGTACACAGTTTCTTAAGGACGTAAAGATGGAGACATGTGAACAAAATAGGGAATATCTTTTCTCCATATATATTATTATAGGTAAATATCACATCGATAAAGTTAAACGAGTGTTGTGCGTTAAGGAAATGTAATTTAAAATCGTGCGAGACTTAAGTTCAAGGAAATAGCATTATTGGTGAATTGAATTGTTACATATGGTATTAAAGTTATTCTATATGCAACCTTTTACGAGGACAAAACGAACTTTATCGTTCAAATGACTTTAAGCAAGTCGGGACTTTGTTTAAATGGTTATGGAAAAAATGTCAGCAAACACACTTGAGTTTTTAAAGATGGTGTATGAGGCACTCTAACTAATCACATCAGCAAAATATGGAGAAATGTTGATGCATTACTAAACGAGTCTTTGAATCTTAATAGCGTGTCTTAAAGTTATACGAGACTAGGTCAAATGTAAACTTTTAAAATCACGCAAGATTAGATTCAAAGTGAATAATATCACTAGTAGACGGATCAGTTACGACTAATGATAAAATTAAAAAATTGAATCATATATATTTTCGAAACAATAATAGAAAAGTGAGTTTAACATTCAAATGATTCCTTTGTGTGTGTGTACTTTTTTATAGGTACAATTGAATAATTACAACCAAACAAATTATACCAATTGGCATCAATAATTTTACTAAGTTCCACCAATATTAGAAATGACACTAAAGTGAACCTTTTTTAATTTATTCAGTGTTTAATGTCCGCATTGAAATTCAGTCACATTAAATTCATATCGTATAAGATCTATTCGAAGGATGTTCATGTTTATCAAGGATTTTTTTATATTTGAGGTTCAAAATCAAAACTTATAATCTGATTTATAAAAAATAGTCTTATCTAATTCACTGCACCATATCTTTTTGACGTAAATTCAACCATTATAGTGGTCGAACATCTAAAGAATTGGTACCAATTTGCCATCAATTATAACTAGTACTACTACCAAGTGGATAAGTGGAGAACAAAAGTTTGTGCTCTCTCCATTGTTGCCCTTTTTGCTTACATTTGATCTACAATATACCTATCTCTAGAGAAGCACTTGCATGGTAATAATATTATTATTTATTTTATTTTTTAAAAAGACAGTAATAAAATATGTATATATATTTCCAAATGTTAATTATTAGGGTAAACATGATTTTTGATTATTTTAATATTTATGATATGGATATTGTGTTTGCATTGTATCTGCATGAATCTTCTCTTTTGTTCCTATTTTTCTTTTAAATAATTATTTGGGGTGTGTTGGGCACTCAGGAAAATATTTTTTATTTTTTTTTAAAAAAAAACTCTTCAGAATAAGTAATTTTTTTAATTAATTTATTATTTTATATTTGGTGAGTAAACAAAAAAGTATTATTTCAACAGCAATTATGCATGATCTATGGGGGCCGCTGAGAATGGGATGACCAGGGGATGGAAGGAAACAATTTTTTTTTTTTAACAACGGTAAAATATTATCATAATCACCAAGAAGCATTTATAAATATAGAGCACCTCTTCTGATGATAGAAAAACTAGGCCTCCAAACAATTAAAAAAACAAAAAAAGAAACTAGTTACAAACTAAGCGGAATGAAATTACTACATTTTAATGCTTTCATCGAATTGCTAAGTACGCGTAATCTCTCAATTATCTCTTTTTTGATCTGTGTTACTATTTCTTTTGTATGTACATGTTTACCTTTGAACCTTTTCCAACCTCCAAGTGTGATATAACACTGCACCAAATATAACTGCTATTTATGAAACATCATTTATGAAACTCATTTTTTCGACTTTCAATTATCAAGTTATTATTTATTTTTTAAAGGGATTTATTTTTCTAAAATATGTTTGAGACTAACCAATATTTGCTTGGAAATGTTTTCCTTCATATTAAACACGCTCATGATATCCGAGATGCACTAAAAGGTAAACTCAATGTACTAAAATTTTTGCTCTGCACACGATTCGAGGAAGAGTTCCATCATAAAGGCCTATGTACTAGTCCAACTAATTTCGATTTGCTATGTCTAAAGCTTATTTAAAGAGAAAGTGTTCCTTGCCAAGATCTTTTTTCATTTTTAAAACTTAAATTTGAAATATTTATTTAATTAAAATAAAGTGATGTATTCATTCCGTCATATCTGTTGATGATCTTTTATTTGTGTTATACTCGTGAGAGGGACCATGTGTATAATATGGGTATGCCTATTTCAAGTTATTTTTTTAGTTATTTTTAGTTTATAAAAATGTTTTTTCTTCGGGGGATTGGGGGGGGGGGGTATTTTAAGTATGATTTTGATTAATAGTTATTATCTAAAAAATAAGTTATTGCAAAATGCAATGAAGAAGAAAGATGATTTTTCTTTTAAAACAATAGCCGATAGTTGAATAATTTTATGATAAATAATTATTCATTGGCATTTTATAATGCTTATATCTTTTTTATCTTTAAACGCACCTCATCTACACTCTGTTTAGGAAAATTTCTTTTCCTTACATATCGAATTAAAAAAAATAAGAATTCACTTATTTTCCTAACATTTTCTTCCATACCAAACACACTCTATTTTAATTTGTTTGTTTATATTATAAATGTTTGAATATGATCTATGATTACAAAGTTTGATCATATTAGATTCGGGATGACAATGAGATGGGGGTGGGGTGGAGGTAAAGTGGGTTTTGTCTTATGCGTAATAGGGCGAGTTTGGTTTTATGCAGGTGTGATTTAGGGCGGTGCATATTGAAACTTTTTAAAAAGAATTTAGTAGGGATGCGGTCCGAGTGTGGATTTCCCCTCTTCACATGAAATCTATGGTACTTTCATTCTTAAAAATTAAAAGATGCACTTTTAAATTGATTTCACGAGTTCAAATTCAATTATCTTGACTATTATTGTCCAATTTGATTGAGATTCCCCTCTTTGCTTTGTCGGCCAAAGCAGGGCAGGTAAGAGCCTTTGCGAGTTTGCTCCACAGCCATCCCTAAAATAGACGGTAGTGAAAGGATAAAAAAGATTATGCTCATTCTTTATTAAAATTCTAAGTTTGAATTTTAAAAATAAAATTTAATAGAGAATGATTCACCCTCAAGTTATGATAATACGACACAAATTTAAATTTATCGTGCTCAAAAATAGATTCAACTACTTATTCAAAAAAAAAAAAAGGTGATTTATTTTGGGATTGGAAGTTGTTTAATTTTATAAAGTAAAACGCGTAATTGAACAAGAAATCAGAAGCAACAATATTTTAAAATAACAGAACAAGTTGTTCTATCTAATCCAAACAAAAGTAAACATTTTTAAAATTAATGAAATGCAAGGTAATATACTTTCTCCGTTTCAATTTAATTATCATGATAAGATTAGATATAATTCTTAAGAAAAAAATTAATTAGGAGCGTTGTTTGACTACTATACCCCTTATAAATAATTAAATTTTTATTTATATATGTGCCTCATTCTAGAATAATTAATATCAGGACAAAGTTGAAAAAAAAAATTAATTCTCTCTTAATTATCTAAATTGATAATTATTTTTAGTACACATGACAACAAAATTGAGACGAGAAGTATGAAATATTGTTAGATTGTTAAATACTGAATTCTAAGTGAAGGATTAATTAATGATAAACCTGACAAACAACACCTTAAGCTTCCAAATTTAGTTTGTCTAATCTAACCAACCAATGGACTTTTATAACTTTATTTTTTCAATTGGGAGTAGGGGAAGGGAAAACAGGAAAAGGAATTATAATACATGGAATCGAACTCTCGCCAACAAGATGGAAGTTCAGATAATCAATCAACTGATGTACTAATATCCTCGGACTTTTGTAACTGTTATTTTCTTGTATAACATTTTTTTTCCTTATAATACAATAATTAGTTAAAGGAAGAAGATAAAGAAAGGACATAGTTATTGAAATTTGTTAAAGATATTTTTTTTATGCATATACGCAGGGTGTTTGATATTTAATTTTGATCGACTAATATAAATTCAAATAAAGTTTTTTTTAAGGATAAAATAATCTTTATTAAATGCAATTGAAAAAATGAGTGGATTTAGGTTGAGGATTGCACATGGAAATGGACATGGACACTCCTTTATGTTAGTGTGTTCTAGTCAAACATCATAAGGGATCCACAACAAATATGGGCCACTTTGTTTTCATATATATATATATATAGTACCTTTATTTAAATTATTGTAGCAAAATATTTATCTTCAAATGTTCGATATATGTATTGAGACTCAATTATATTTAAATTTATATAAAGTTTTTTTTAAAAAGTAAAACACTCTTTAACAAACGCCATCTTCTTTGTACCAACATTAAAAATAAAATATCAATTGTACTTACTTTTATTTTGATTTGTGATTCATCATCTGTTTGTAAAAAATTACATGAATTAAAGATTCGGATCCAAATATTATCTCTTTATAGTATTACTTTGAAAATATTACATAACATATATATACTTAAACATATATATTTGTATATCTAAAAAAGTTGATCGTCACTGTCCACGAATAAATATACATATAATTACCATTAAATTATCTAAATGCACGATTTTCAATTAGAATGAGACATCGTATACATGAGAATATATTTGTTCCACCATGTTTTGAAATATAACAAAATCTCGCTTTTTTTTTTTAAGGAAGGATGACACTAATAACTACTTTAAAATTTCTCTTTTTTTTTTCTTAAAAAAATATTTGTTGTGATTATTCATCTTATTGAAAAATATTTATTTGCATATTCAAAATGTCATTTATTCTACAATTATAACCTGAATAAATTGTGTTGGCCAGTTACACTCTGCTCTAGTTAGGTACTATCTAATATATATTATAATATAACATATTAATGTAGAAAACATAGTCGTTAAAGTAGAAAGGTTGGAAAAATTCTTCGACATTATAATAACTACAATTATTAATATTTTTTGACTACGAATTATTATAACAAATAATTTGGTCATATCATATAGAAGAAAATTTGCAAGTAGCACTATTAGTGTCCATTTGTTGACAAGAATATTTCTCTTCAAAACGACAAACAACAACAATATTACCCCAATGCCTCAAAGGCTCTCGCCCATTGCGGGGTAAAGGGGGGTTGGATGTACGCAGTCTGACCCCTATGTTTAAAAACATAGCGCGATTGTTTCCGGATGACCCATGATGAGCGTCGAAAGTTGCATTGACTAACTGCTACTTCATAATTGAAAGAAGCGCAGACAGTTTAAAGAGCCATTTTGCTTTATTCCATCATACCCCACAGCCAAAAAATAGTGAATCTTTGGCTCCATCCAAGATTGATGGAAAATATTTCTCTTCAAAGCATAGTAAAATATGTTGATACGTCGCATATAATAGCTAATGTTAACTGAAATCGTATTAATAGTGAAATAAAAAAAAAGAGTAGTGCATTTTGTATAGTTCAAGACTCATAACTTAATCTATACTCATAAATCATACACAATATCTATTTTAAATGTATTTGTATGTATGTGCTTTCATATAATTCATAAGAACTCCAAAATTTAGCGTACTTGAACGAGAGTAGTTCTAGGATGGGTGATCCCCTCGGAAGTCTTTGTGTTGAGTTCCTTCTTTTGAAAGGGAGTCTTGGAGTAACTAGTTCAGTTACTGTCATGTGATCAAAATATCACAGGTTCAAACTTTGAAACAGAATCTGGCAGAATGTAGGGAAAAACTGCATACAATAGATCCTTGTAGCTAGTCCCTTCCCAAATCCTGTGCAATAGCGAAAATTTTAATGCATCGAACTTGTCATTTTTTTTTTTGCCCATGTGTAAATCAACAGTATAAAAAGGATATATAGTGTATACTGTATGTACGGGGGAAACCACCATCTCAAATATGGTGTATATATGTCAAGCTTGTATTTGTTGTTCTCTTTAGAGAGAAAGCGTGTGCGCAAAGTACTAGAGTTTTTAGATACACAGGCACCTATATTTATGATTTCTTTAAAAAAATCACTATAAAAAAATAAGACGGTCAAAATCACTACACCACATAATTCTTTATATTTTATAAGAGAAATTTACAAAAAATCACTGGTTTAGTGGATAATTACTTAGATACATTTTAGTTTACAATTTTATGAAACTTATTAGATTTTGGTGAGTTTAGATACACCCAAATATGTTCAAAATACATGTATCTTGAGATGCATGTGGTAAAAACTAGATTTACTTTGTTCAAGATATAATATGTCTAAGTGAATTTGCCATATGGATACATAGACAAATCTCGCTCGTTACTCTCTTATACATCTGGTATCGTAGATACATGTGAACCGCATCAGGTACATACTGATACATGTATCTAGTATATGCCTAGTGTGATTCACATGTTCTTCGAATACATGACTACCTCACTTGTCTTCTCCCCGTCTTGCTTGCCTTTCTCCCTTATTTTTAATGTAACCGATATTAAAAATACATATATTTTTCTTAATATATGATGGAAAATCATTTATTAGTGGTAAGATGCGTAATTGTTTGAAAATATAAATGGAATTAGTAATGTATAAGGGGTAGCTCGGTCCGCGGAAGGACCTTATCATAAGAATCTATTGTACACAAACTTACATTACACTTTTCCAAAGAATGTTTTCGATGCTTGAACTCTTTACCTCCTGATCATATGACAGTAATTTTTCCTGTACGTACGGTATACATATATGTCTGATAAGGTAGTTTCTTCTTGAAAAAATTACTTAAGCGGATCCTTTTTAATAAATAATTACTGATTTTAGCGATACTTTTTATTTATTACCATTTATAACAATATATAGCAATACTATGATGAATCTGCAATTATATTAAAAGTGAATTATGCATCCGTGGTAAATATTTTCTTCTTTGTATGAGGACATTCAAACTGTGGCCCGGTATGTTGGGCTGGTTCTCTTATCAACATGGGCCTACAATGGTAATTGGGCCTTTTTTATACTGATCTATTACTTCACTATGGCCCACTACAGTTTGCTCATGAATTTTCACCATAGTTATCGAAAAATTCTAAAAATACATTTCACTTTTAGTGTGTCAAGAAAACAAAAGTTAATTTTTCATGTTTTATCTTCAACATTAATTACCTATTCATCGAAAATTAATGAATGTTCTTTAGTTATTTTTATGTAACATAAATATTTTTTAACAATAAAAATATGCTTATTAATATGCTAATAATTAGGGTTTAATTATTGCACTCTTGAGCATTATTTTATTATTATTCATTTATGACTAAGGAAAGATCTCAAATATTCATTCCAAAATTCATTAAACGCCAAAAACCACATGATAGAGGAATATTTTTTTTTCATATATTGTTTTTTAAAATAAGTTTACTTTATTTTACTTTATATTATATTCATAACTCATAGTCAAATGTTGAGATAACAAAATGATTAATAAATTTACAAGAAACAAAATTAAAAAAAAGACCGACTTATTATATTTTTTATTTTAATAATTGTTGTTCCATTTGTTAAGAATTTAAATGAGTTATGACTAACAAACACCCATGTGATGCCTCAATCGGAATATTATGTTTTGGGAAAAAAATAAATTAAATTAAAAAATGACACACGAAAACAAAAGCCACCTAGCTGTCTACACAATTATTATGTTTGTGTAATCATTTGAACTTAAATATTAATTTATTTTTTATCGAGCAAAATTATAATAAGATGTATATAATTTTTTCGATGTCAACTAATGCTTTTGTAATGCTTTAAATATATGGAATTTTTTTTGTCAGGAAGCAATTTTTTTCTTAAATAAATCGTATACAATATAAATTATAGTTAATTAAAACTTTAATTATCATAGTTAAATAACTTATTAAAGTGAAACTACATAAATCAATCATGATTAGGTGATAATTCATATATTAAACATATTGCATATATTAGTTATATGTGAATATCGGTTTGTAGGGTTTGAGAAAATGATAAAATATGATCTTTAATGTATGAACTTTGATTTTATTTGATCCTTAATATATTATAGACCTTTCTATTACGTATCAAATTTATACATAAAAAATTATGTTACACCATTTTAGTAAATGTTTATTCATTTTGTTGTTCGATTATATTGGGGTCTTAGCTAGTGATCTGGGTTGTTTTTATCGCGTGTGACAATGAAACTTATCTCCCATCGTTTCACTAGCCAACTTTGATTACTGTTATTATAAGATTATATTTTAGTATTCGAAGTTTACCTCAATTTGGTATCGATCTCGTAAGACGCATCTAAATCTTACAATTGCATTTTGTAAATCGAAACTCAGTCTTTCAAGATTCAATCTTTACCCTTTCGGTCCCACAAAATCTCTCTTATAATAAGAGGTTTACTATGTCCCCAACTTTACTTTATTAAGAAAATTTATCTACTATAATTAGATTAAGATCGTAAAGCAGGTAGAATAAGAATTTTCATCAAGAAATCTTAAAATATGAAATCATAAATACACAAAAAAAGTCATAACAAGTTTAATCATACATAAATAATGTAATTTTCTATAAAAAAAAATGTAGAAGGACCCCTCGACGATCCCATGCGGCTCCGCCCTTGCTAGCCACAATCATCATATTTAGTATTCAAAGTTTGTCTCCATTTGGTAGCGCTCTTGCCGCCCTGCATCGAAATAGTACAATTGCATTTTGCTAGTCGAGACTCGATCTTTCAAGATTCAATCTTTACCCTTTCGATCTCATGAAATCTCTCTTATAATAAGAGGTTTACTACATCCCAAACTTCTCTTTATTAAGAAAATTTATCTACTGTAATTAGATTAAGATACTAAAAAACAGATAAAATAAGTGCTTTCATCATCAAGAAATCTTAAAATATCAAATCATAAATACACAAAAAAGGTCATAACGAATTTAGCATAGGTTATATATACATAAAAAAAATTAATTTTAATCATACATAAATAATATAATTTTTTATCAAAAGAAACCATCTACCATATGTCAGTCTGCCGTCGCTAGTCACAATCTCAGTCAAAGTGCACCCAAAATGGTCTTTAAGAACAAGGCAAAAGGAATATATACACAATATATATCTAACAAAAAAACATGTGAATCAGAGTATTCTTGAATTCTTCCTACTGTGTGTGCGTGTGAGAAGAAGAGGAAGAAGAAGAAGTCAATTGGGTGGGCGACAAAGCCAAAGCAACTGTCCATAAAACAATTAGTACATACGCTTTCCGTTTCTCTACAGTCTATACACCAATACTTTTCTCTCTACGATACTCGGATTCATTCAATTCAATACAAAAATTTGACTCCCTTTATAGTCTTCTTCAGATCACCATTTGGTTTTTCACTTCACAAACTTTTTGAACAAACCCCACCAGCAATATCTCCTTTTCCTGCTGATTTTTGCTTCCAAGGTTAGATTTTTCTCCTTTTTGAGGCTAGTTTTGTTGGGAAATCTGAGGGATCGGTGCTGATTTTTGGTTTTTAGATATGATCTGTGTTTGATTTGATCTTATTGTTGTTTAGTTTTGTGGGGTTCTGTTAAAATACTTGAAAAAGGTCAATCAAGAGATTTGTGAACAAGTTCGTTTATTGATTTTTGATCTTCTCGTGATAGTTTTACTTCCGGAAACAGCCTCTCTATTATCTCTGTGAGGTAGTGGTAAACTTTGCCCTCTTCAAAATTGTGATGATTTGAGGGTGACTAGGTTTCTATTTTTTCCTGTATGTTCAATGGAGGGTTCAAAGTAGTTGTCTTTGTGGTGTATTTATGTTGATATTTGCCTGTTATGAGTGTGACTGTTCCAAGTAGCAAGTAGCAACTGTAATTTGTGAAATCCAATGACATGGTGAGTGTATGTTATAGAAAACAAGAGTAAAGAATGGCAAATTTGAGTAATAGGGATGTTAAAGAAAGAGTTGGTATGTTTCTCTAGATGCCAACTCTTTAATGACCCATGTTCAAATGACTATATCATATATCAAGTCATCACAGGATGATCATATCATGTAAAATTTTGCATTTTCGTCTTGGTTAGTCTATGATGTTGGCTTTTTTGTATCTCTGTGAGATGTTGATGTGCTTAATTTCTGGCTTCTTGCACGAGTGCTGCATAAACATTCGTTATATGTTAGTAGAAGCAAAACAGAACATTTTTTCTTGTTATTGATATTTCACCTAGTCCATTTGATATTAATGATGACATTGGATAAACACCTTCAATGAGGAAAGGACTTAGTTTCAGAATCCTTTTGAACTTTGTATTTGCACTGATGACAGTCCTGTTTCCTCGTTCTAAAGACACCAAATACAGATTTTAAACTTCTTGACTAGTATTTTTCAGGACATCTCAAGGGTATAGGAAGGATAACCATGGGATGTTTTGGCTGTTGTGACGATGATGACATGCACAAACCCACTGATCATGGACCATTCATGGCCAACAATGCTGCAGGTTAGTTTCCTCCTTGTACTATTTGCTTTTGAAGTATTCAAACTCTTGGAAAAGGATAAGTTCCCCATTTGTGGGATTTCACTGGTATGTTGTTGTTGTTGTTGGAAATGATAAATTTAGCCATAGGGGAGGGGCAGGAGGGGGATGGGATTTAATCCAAGTATCTCCTGGATTGAAGCTCAACCTCAACTACTTAGTACTGATGTTGAGTTGGGAAGAAGTAAATGAATCTTCTTATTAGGACTATAAGTAAATTAGTTCCAGTACCTTGGAAGCTCAAAGATCATGATGTTTGTATTTAGTGTCTTCATAATGACATGGTATGGAAGATATGCCTGCTGTGCAAACATGTCTTTCACCTCAATCTTCCAATTTAATCTCAGTATATTGATAAACAGTCTAGTGAAAGTTGTGTTTAGTTCATTGCTTTGGTTTCATCCATATTTCATAGATATTCTTTCTTTTGATAGTGTCCCGCGCTCCTGCTTTTACTTACTGAAATTCTATTATTTCTTTTTCTATCCGTAAGATTTATGTTTTTCGCCAATCACTAATTGGAAATCTTTTTTTTTAAGGCTATACTGCAGGGCAGCGTGCAACAGAAAGTGCGCAAAGGGAGATGCAGAATGTTAGCATCCTACCCATTGCTGTTCCTTCTATAACTGTTGATGAGTTAAAAGACATCACAGACAACTTTGGTACGAAAGCCTTGATAGGTGAGGGATCGTATGGAAGGGTATACCACGGTGTCATGAAAAGTGGGCGGGCTGCAGCCATTAAAAAGTTAGACTCGAGTAAGCAGCCTGATCGAGAATTTTCAGCACAGGTTAGGTCGATTGGATTGTCCTACTTTGACTGTCCTATATTATACATAAATCTCTTACCTTGCTTGGATACATGTAACTGTTTCAGGTTTCCATGGTATCAAGACTAAAACATGAAAACGTGGTTGAGTTACTCGGTTATTGTACGGATGCCGGTCTTCGTGTGCTGGCCTATGAGTATGCCCCTAATGGATCTCTCCATGACATTCTTCATGGTTAGTTTACTATAAGCCTTTGTGAATCCAGTCTATGCTTCTCCCTTGGAACTCATACATGTTGATCCATTGATTAATCTTTGTGGATTTGATTGTTCTAATACATATACCGGTGAATTCAGATTAAATCTCATGATCCATTGCAGTATGATGATTTTGGAAATGATTGATCAATCCAAATCCTACTAGGTCACGTGCCAATAGTGTGCACTTTAAGTACTTGACTACTGCACTTTCAACCCTCAAAAAGTTCCAAAGCTCCTCCCCCGATATATCCCCTTTCTTGAAGTACCTCACCTGGGTCTTGTTTGAAATGTATCATGGAAGTGCTATGTAAAGTGTTTCCTTCTTACCTTCAGATTTCTCCTTTTCTTTTTTATTTTGCATAAACAATTTTTCCTCTTGTCCTCTTTTTAAAATATAATCGGTCATAAGTTCCATTGATTGCGTACTTGATTGTGCACATAGTGAAAAAGTTTTCTACATATATATTGCTAGTGATTGGACTGACTGAAAATGATAAGTAGGTTAAAATGGAAAAATTTCTTTGTAATAAGTTTTAAGTTCCTCAGGTTAAGTAGCCATTAATCCTAAATGACGATAGGGTTGAACTCATGCTTGCCTTAACCCAATCTTCTAGGATCCAGATTTTAGTTTATGGGGTTTCAATGTAGAATTCTGTTCATTATGGTTCAAGATTGTGTTAAACATTTTGGACATATAAAATTGGACAGGACGCGTGCACTGCATTAAGATAGAGGGTCTACGGGATATCTAACGATAGAATATTATTGTTTTTTTTTTTTGTGTCCTTCCATTCCCCTAGTAGATATTATTGTTTTTTTGTGTCCCTCCATTCCCCTAGTAGCCTTTTGATTGTCAAAACTTGGAAAGATTATTTGTCAGAAAGGTCATTTGGGATTGGCCAACCTCATTTGTCAGATATCGGAAGGAGAATCTGTCGAGGAAGTAGAGAGGCAGGGAGCTTGAAGTGGGTTTCCACATCATACTGGTGAAGCTTTATAGAGAGATGGTTGTTCCAATATATTCCCAATGTAATGAATTGAATTTGATCATAGTCTCTTCGGATGTTCTTATTTTTCTTCAAAATCCAGTTCAACCCGCCTTTTCCTCATCCTAATTTCAGCTATTGGCACTGCTCCCCTAGGCAGTAGAAAAGGTTAAATTCCTAGTAGCTTGCAAATCCATCATTATCCTGCCAAATCCGTTACATCTTTCCTCTCTCTCTCCCTGATACATAAATTCTACTTCTTGAAAACAGCTACAAAAGGTGATGTTTTGGGTTGTGATTTACCTATTCATTTCCACTATGTTAAACAAAATAAAACTTCTGCCTTGCAATTACTGTTAAACAAAAATTGATGTCATTTGCTGACAGCATGTTATCTCTATTTAACAGAGCAAAATCCAAAACATGCCTTTGGTTTCTCTTACAATTTTCCTTATTTGAACTATTTTCTGACTGCGGGGGTATCTATTTCTGTATATTTGTGTGTGTGTATTACTGCTTCATTTGGAAGATTTGGTTGTGTTCTTCTTTATATATGGCTGATCATTCTCAGTACTTTTTACCTTTTCCGGAACAACTTTTGATTTTGGTGGTTTTCTCAACCAAAGTTTTTTTTACCTTTCTGAAAACCGTTTTGACTACCTATTTCAAGGATTCTATGTTGATTGTAGCAGGCTCAAGCTACATGGATTATAAATTGTGTCAATGATTATATTCTCATCTTCCATAATCTTGCTAAACCCGACTTGAAAATGCAAATAAATTTCCAATTTGTGGTTACAGGACGAAAAGGCGTGAAAGGTGCACAGCCAGGTCCAGTATTATCATGGGCCCAAAGGGTTAAAATTGCTGTTGGAGCTGCAAAAGGGCTGGAGTACTTGCATGAAAAAGCACAGCCACATATTATCCATCGTGATATTAAGTCTAGCAATGTCTTACTCTTTGATGACGATGTTGCTAAGATAGCAGATTTTGATTTATCAAATCAAGCTCCTGATATGGCAGCACGTCTTCACTCTACACGTGTTCTTGGAACCTTTGGTTATCATGCTCCTGAGTGAGTTCAGTTCTGAATATTTGATACAAATAGATAGTTAACTTCGTTCACTAACGAAATGAAAACAATTTTAGCTCACGTTTCATAAGTAACAGTGCCCAAGGGTCGTCATTTTTATGCTGATTGGCTTCCCTTGTGTTGCAGATATGCAATGACTGGTCAGCTAAGTTCAAAGAGTGATGTTTACAGCTTTGGTGTTGTACTCCTTGAACTACTCACTGGCCGTAAACCTGTTGATCATACATTACCACGTGGCCAACAGAGTCTTGTGACATGGGTATAGTCTTCAAGATGCTGACATTACTATATCTAACGCACTAATTTAGTTGAATTATTTTGATTAGCAATTGACTTTTCGCGCCATTTGTAATCAGGCAACACCTAGACTTAGTGAAGATAAAGTGAAGCAATGTGTTGATGCTAGACTCGGTACAGATTACCCTCCCAAGGCCGTTGCAAAGGTATGTCACTAGAACAGAAAATTCTTGACTACTGCAACCATAATCCTGCATTTTCTCTTAAGTTGTGTTGATTGAAAAACGAAAATCAGCACATTATTCAGGGGAAGATCAAAACCCATTTTGGGTGTGTTTGGTCCAGAGAAAAACAGTTTCCATGAATTATTTTTCAATTTTTCCATGTCCAGTTGGTCAAACTTTTTGGAGAATACTTTCTTTTGGAAAATACATTCCTTAAGATGAAGAAAATGACTTTCTGAATAGAAGTAGGGAAAACAAGTTTTAACAATTGGCACTTTCTACACTGATTGTATCCTTGACACCATCCAACACGCCTCATCTTTAATCTTAGTCCCCGTAACCCCTATTCACCCATCCCTACTTCTGATAGTATTTAGTTTGTCTAGATTATATATACAAATGCTTTTAGAAAAATTGTTTTTTTTTTTACTAAACACAAGAAAATAAGTAAAAGCACACTTTTTTTCTCTAAAAAGTATTTTTCAAGTAAAGATTTTCCTTCATACCAAACACACCCTTTGTTCTGTTCTTTCATCTCTTCTTGATTTTCGTCAACTCCTATTTCTCAAATCTGCTTCGTCTGAAACAGATGGCTGCAGTTGCTGCTTTGTGTGTACAATACGAAGCTGATTTCCGGCCAAACATGAGCATTGTGGTAAAAGCTCTTCAACCTCTGTTGCACGCTCGACCTGCACCTAGTGAAACATCAAACTTGTGATTCTGTCCGCAGCCTCTACTACATGGAATGACAGTGATTGAGATTTGTTTTGTTGAGTTGAAAATGATATATTATACTAGTAGTTATCTGGGAAAATAGTGGTTTTCCCCCTTCTTTTACTGGTCTCAATTGAATGTGGATAAATTTATACATGCACTAATGAAAGTAACTTTGCCTATTCTTTTAATGAATTGTTCTTGATGTCTTGAATATCCCATTGTCAGCAAAGTGGAGATGATCACTATGATACAACAACATACCCAGTGGAATCCCACAAGTGGGGTGTGGGGAGGGTAAAATGTACGCAGACCTTATCACTACCTCACAGAGGTAGAGAGGTTGTTTCGTGAAAACCCTCGTCTCAAAAACTCATAAGAGATGATCACTATGATAAAAGCTGAAACTAATGAGTTTACAAGTTGGAAAACTTTGGCTTTTCCCACCATTGCCAAGATTCTTTTGCTGATTAGGTCACAATTGTGTTGGGCATGAGAGTGAAAATGATGCATGGGGTGGCTACTGACCTCCTATTATGATTGAACTTACAACAACGTACAAGTCTAGTACAAGTATAATTCTATAAATAGGGTCTGAAAAGGATAAAGTGTCTGCAGATCATATTCCTCCACGACCTTATCTTGTGCAGGTAGAGAGACTGTTTTCAAAAGATCCTCGGCTTGAGCGTGTAACTATATTTATTATGATTGAACTTGAAAGTTTTTGAAATAATAATAGTAGGTGTCGCCTACTTCTAGTCCCCCCCCCCCCAGTTTCGTGGTAAGGATGCAACACATGATGTTTGGTTTAGGCGCATGTTGTGGATTCGAATCTTGTGATGAACAATATGTAGCTATGGGCATTGGACAAGCGAATGAGATGAGAATATAGTCATGTTAGGTGCTTCATTGAGTATATTATTGGACTTTAGGCACATATGATTGAAATTCAATCATTTTTACCTGAAGTTGATGCACATGAAGTTTAATCAAACGATACCTAATTTTACAGAGAGACCATGGGTTCAATTCACCAATTATGTAGAGTAATATTTTTTAAAAAGTACCGACAAACAACGATACAATCCAACGGTTGCAGAAAATACATAGCAAGTCAAAAAATCAATCCACACTACAGAACATTCTGATATTTTGACACCAGAACAATAAGAACAGAATACGCCATGAGAAGGCAAATGTACATGAAGATCATGAGTAATACAGTTCAAAATTGATGACAACTATTTCTGTTGGGAGCGCTGGGAATGCATATTAGAAGTATGCTGGTGATTGTGGCATCAAGTATTCGTAGATGTTTTATCAAACTACCCTTCGTTTATGGCACACCCCAATAGTTTTCCAGAATCGCAGGTACACCTCGTGAAAGACTCCAATGCTTCTTGACTGGACAACGCTTCTTGAGAGCTCTAGCTTCAATGCCTTCTTTGCTTTGCACGCTTCCTTGATTGTGGACCTCTATTCTTCCATTTGTCAACTCCACCTGGCCGATTACGTTCTTCAATCTC
>JAPFFP010000089.1:8615027-8635204 GCA_026153255.1 Solanum medicagineum | reverse complement strand
CTTTAAATCTTTTTAGATTGATTTTGATTATTTATGCAACAATTTACTCTGTTATAAAAGTTTTTGAGAATTATAATTAATAAAAGAGCTTTAAACATTTATGTGTTTATGTAACATACAGTAATTTATATATATTTATTTTTATCTTATAAAATGTTGCAAAAAATGCTACGCTATCAATTGAAAAAGAAAAAATAAATTATTAAATTATAAATCATTACTATATATATTAGAATATATGAGAATAAATAATTCATCTTTACGACCCTTAAATCTACAAATCTATATTAAAAACATCACCAAATAACTTCAAAACTTAACCATAACTTGTGATCTTGATAAGCCCAAACTTCATACATATAATGACTATACTTCTTGATAAGCCCAAACTTCCTACTAACCTTCCTTCTGCCCTAATCCACAATACATATCATCAATATTCATACACAATACATTATAACTAAAACAACCTGCCACACTAAATGCCAAAAAAAAACTATGAAATATAGCTATTCAGTGAGGAAAAAAAATCCTATCGAGTTTCACAACAATGCGTACAGTAACGAAAAGCACAATTATAACATAATACAGATATTCAAGCTACTTATTTGCTATATATTTCTATTCAAAGGACAACTAAACCCTAAAATGCTTCAAAATTACAAATCCTCCAAAGAAGCCTCAAATTCAGTTGGCTCAAATACCAAAAAATGCACAAAAAAGCAATAAATTCGATCGATTTAACAAAGAACCAAAAGCTTTGAGCAGAAAAAAGATGAAGGAGATGTATACATAAAAATCAGGTTTCGGCGACGAGGGAAGAAATAGAATACCTAAATAAAGAAGATGTATACACAAAAATCAGGTTTGGGCGATGAGGTAAGAAATAGAATAAGGAGATGTATACACAAAAACCAAGTTTCGGTGACGAGGTAAGAAATAGAATACCTAAGTTACACCCACAAGAATCGTTTATCACTTTTTTGATCCAACTTTAAAAACTTATTATCTAAAACAGTCCAATTAAAATAAAATGATCATAGTTTATGTAATTAATTCTCATTTATTTATAATAAGAAAAGTTACACCAACTGAAGGCCCATTTATGAAATAATCAATACATCATAATAATATGTTTTTAAAAAGTTTTACGAAACTAGTATAAACATATTTCTCTGTAATGTTTTATGGTGTTAGATTAAGAAACATTATTGTGGGTAACGTTTTTAGCATAATACATTACTCATAGATGATTTATACTACATACTATGAGACACGTTTTACACCTAAAATGTTACTTATTGTAACGTTTCTTAAGAATTCAATAACATGCCATCTAATTTTGTAAATTTAGCTATAATACCTTTTAACTTAAATTTTTTTTTTTGACAGTAACATTTTAACTTTACAATGGTTAAATTGATTGAGAAAAATATTGCAACTTATTAAATAAGAACTTGACATTGAGGGAACCTGATAATCAACAAAAATAGGATGAATCTAGTCATAAATAATTTTAACATTAATATCAAGTTTGCAAAAGATAAGGTAAAAACACCATGCTTTCGTCAAAGTAGAACTATAATAGCTAGAAAAAATCAATGCGATTGCGATGTTCTCTATATTTTCTCAATATAGAAAGATAAGAAACGTTACTGTGAGTGACATTTTAGGTGTAAAACGTGTCTCACAGTAACAAGACGTTATTGTGAGTAACGTATTATACTAAAAACATTACTCATAGTAATGTTTTTAAGTCAACACTGTTAAATAAAATTAACCTAAAATGTTCCTGAGAAATACGTTTATACTAGTTTTATAAAATCTCAAAAAAAAAGGTATTATTTTGATGAATTAATTTAAACAATAACTTGCCTTGGTAAAAAGTTTTTCATTTATTCGGGGAAAAAATGATACTCATTGGTATACTTAATGAAGTGAAGTCTTAATTTGTCTTTAAATCTTTTTAGATTGATTTTGATTATTTATGTAACAATTGACTCTGTTGTAAAAGTTTTTGAAAATTATAATTAATAAAAGAGATTTAAGCATTTGTGTCTTTATGTAACATACAGTAATTTATATACGTTTATTTTTGTCTTAGAAAAAATTAATTATTAAATTATAAATCATTACCATATATATTAGAATATATGAGAATAAATGATTAGTCTCTTATGACCCTTAAATCTACAAAACTGGATTAAAAACATCGTCAAATAACTTCAAAACTTAACCATAACTTGTGATCTTTATAAGCCCAAATTTCATACATATAATGACTATACTTCTTGGTGAGGTCAAACTTAAGAGTATTTTTACTAAAATTGTACTCTTGACAAAGTCCAAACTTGAGACAAAAGAAGTGACTTTATACCTTTGCTCTCCAATGCCAATCATTACTTGTTCATAAAGATTTTGGAGAGTTGGTGATGATTCTACAAAAGCTAATTCATGCAACAAGTATGTAAAGATATTGCCAAAGAGACATTGAGATAGGCTCGTGAGAGGCCATGCAATTATTAGTTGAGGGGAGAAAGAGGCCGTCCATACTCATTCCTGTCCATCATAAAGTTGAATTTGTCAACTTGCTATGCTAAATTGTTGGTGCAGATGCTGCACATGATCCTCCCACTCTTGGTTGTACATTAGAATATTGTCAACAAGTAAGATTTTATAGATGAAAAATGCATCAACTATATAATATAGTTGGTGTATTAGTTAGGATATGTCGTAGCTTCATATCACCGAGGATATGACCATCTAAATGAATGGATGTCGGATACAAGGATAGAAGTTTAATAGACTAGTCGGAGTAGGATATTGTCTTGCCTTGTGATTTAGTAAGTTAGTAGGATTAGTCACGTCTTTATATATTGTGTTGTTACTGCCCGTCATTTGTTTTGCTTCTTTTATTGTATTTATATACTTGTCGATGCTTTTCATTTTAGTCGCTATTCTATATATCTAGTATTTTTTTGCTTTTGTAGCTAATATATTTGAGTCGGGTCCGGAAGCAGTCCCTCTATTTCTATGAGGTAGTGATAAAGTCTGCATATACTTTACCCTTCCTAAACCCTACTTGTGAGAATCCACTGAATATGTTATTATTGATGGGTGCATTAGTCACAACCCAACAGGCAAGATGATCTATAGATGAATTCTTTCTACATTTATATCCACAATGATTGTAAGGAAATAAAAAAGGTATTGAGTAATGCAAAAACTCACAAAGTCAGAAGAGATCACGTGCCAAGTTACTTTATCTTAATCACATAAAGTTACATGAAGCATCTTTTTTTCAAATCTTTCTTGGAGGCTTCAAAGACCAATCTCCAAATAATTGATACTATATAATACAGAATACAAATTTGGCTTAATTTACTAATCAAGGCCTCTATAGCCATGTTCCAAAGAAGATATTACAAGATAAAAACTTATTTGAATGTACTAACTTGTAAGGCGATTTCCGCCATGTCCCTTACTGTACACTTAATCTCCACTATTGCTCGCGAAACTGATGAATCAACCAACCAACTTGAAGGGTGTGCTTACTGCTCACAACTCCTCCTACTACTCAAACACGAGGAGGAGAAATGGAACAAAAAGAACGAAAGAATGTATCTAGTCACCGCTGCAAATGGTCTAGCTATCACAACAAACAGTGGCTAGGAGCTCCTCACTTCGATGGACTCCCAAATCATTCGATAACCTATTACATAACTGTGGGATAAAAGTGGTTTACTTAGTTTAACATGTTGGGAAGAGTTGCAGGTTGTAACAAGGTATATGAGGATGTTGAGATGTACCTGTCTATATACTATCGAATCCCCTGAAGACTTTTGTAACTCTACGACATACAAGGATGGACTAATCTCGAAGACCTGAAAATGATGCATGGGGAAAGTTACTTTTGTGTTTTCTTTCTTGCCATGGAAAATGAGGGAGTCAAATACCACGAAGATAGCTTACCTCTGCGACTACCAACAGACTATTCGGGCTTTTGTGGCCTTTCTGCTCTTGCATTACTTTCAACTGCAAAGTACAAAGACATAACATGGAACCTTAAATTTAAGGTAAATCTTCCTTGTGAGACTCTGCAAATACAGACTGATGCGCGAACAATTATACTAACCCTTCCGTGTCTTTTCTGGACTTGAAATCCCATCTGTGTCACCATATTCTCAATCCTCTCCAGTAACTGTTTCGGAGAGAGACTAGATGTAAATCTGATCTTCCTTTCGGAGACATCCTACAGTAATTCAAGAAGAAATAAGTCTAGGTTTTATAATTTGTGCCTTGCATAATACGGTACAAATTACAACTAAAGGTTACCTCTTTTTCGAAAAATCCAGAAAGATCCAGACATGACGACATTCCTATTAGCTCAAAGGCATTGATAAGGCAAGGTGATTCAGGATCTCTTTGAGCATCAAGTGGCTGTGACGGGGATATAGCAACCAGTCAGTCATTAATGATGAAGGGATTAAAACATTTAACATGAACCGATTACTTAAGGGTCCAAAGTCCATACTGTTTCTTGTACGGTAAAGACTTGATCATCTGTAGATGCATGATCATCACTTTCCAAATCTTCTTCGTCAGGATTTACAGGTGTATAGTCTTGTTTGAACCATCCATCTTCTTTGATTTGTGACATTGTTATACGAGTATGCGGATTGGGATCAAGAATCCTCTTTATGAGGCTCTTTGCTCCGGCAGATAGCCATTTTGGTATATGAACTTCCCCCTTAAGTATCTGATTTATATCCATCAAAACAATATTGAATTATTAGCTCCACAAAATGCCTATATAAATGAGCTCTCTCACACACACGAAAAGAAGTCCTACCTTTTGATAGAGTACTGCAAGATTTCTATCGTCGAAGGGTAAATAACCAGTGAGAATGACATATAAGATAACACCACATGACCAGGTATCAGATGCTGCACCATCATATCCTCTGTTAGAAAGAATTTCGGGAGCAACATAGTTTGGACTACCGCAAGTGGTATGCAACAACCCATCATCCTATAGTTAAGACGAAAAGCTCAATAAGATTGAGGAAATAATTCACATATGCAACAAAGAGAAGGTATTCCATACCCTAAAGTGTTGGGGTAAGGCACTGAGCCCAAAGTCTGTTATTTTTATGTTGCCCGTCGAATCAATGAGGACGTTTTCTAGCTGCATTTTCAACACCACATATATTACATGACTGAATAACAGCTTATATAATATTTGTGCTACACACTATGTTATATATAATTAGTTACCTTGAGGTCTCTGTGGAAGACACCTTTGTCGTGACAGTAACTAACGCCATCAACCAATTGCTGGAAGAGCTTCCTACCTTGGGCCTCTGGGAGTTTTCCTTTGGAAACCTATGGATAAGGGTTATAGTCAAGGCTAAAATTCAAGATTTGGAATACTATTATTCAGAAACAGAATATATCACCAAAGTAACTTACAATTCTATCGAATAATTCACCCCCATTCACATATTCAAGCACCATGTAAATCTTGCTTTTGCTCGCTAAGACCTGCTTAATTGTACCATCATGTTAGAAATGCATCACAGTAAAAGTTTATCACAATCATGATTCACTTGCCAACATGAAGGAAGCAGCATTTGACAAGCAACAAAAGCCATCGCCAACGTTACATCTAGACAAACTTCTCAAGGACGAAAACAAACAATTTGTTTTTTACATGGCAACGTAATTCATTTAGATTGAGTAGTTAGTAC
Source organism: Solanum medicagineum (assembly GCA_026153255.1). Taxonomy (NCBI): domain Eukaryota; kingdom Viridiplantae; phylum Streptophyta; class Magnoliopsida; order Solanales; family Solanaceae; genus Solanum; species Solanum medicagineum. The sequence goes on along the minus strand of JAPFFP010000089.1, from coordinate 8,629,454 downwards.
ATCATAGTTTCAAAGTTGTTAATCTCTGAATTGACTTAAGACCAACAAAATCTTGGTCTACACAGAATATTACCTTAATATTCCAGTCCAAGAAGATAACAAAACAAAGTTGTCACCTAAGTTTTTAAGTCTTTGGATAGATCCATCTTCCTTCCTCCATGGTCCCAGACAAAATGGGTCCCTTCCCATATTTTATATACAACCACAAAATTCAATGATATGACACTTACGGTTATGGGGCATTTGTTAACTTGTAATGTTGGGAAAAAAATCAAATTATGTGGGGGATCGAGATGGCTCATCAATTATTATTTTCCAACCACCACAAGATGAATTATCACAATTCCCTTAAGTTCATACATTGAAAAGTCTCCATAAGGTTCAGCTGACATTTTTGAGCAATGTATAGTTAGACGACGACAATAACAACATACCCCGTGGAATCCTAAACAATAAAGACAACAAAAATTGAAAAAAAACAAATCTTTAGCCGTGAAAGAATGAACATTAGTTGTTCTTTGCTTCAAGCAAAATTAATTGGTTAATTGCCTATTATACACAAAATGGAATCAGATTCCAGGATTTTCTTTTACTCAAATGTTTTCAAAGAATAAAACAAATTTTATACATATATAAAATCCAATTTATACCTTGAATCTTTAGGTGGAGCTACTTTACCACTACAAACACAACTTGTGCTCAGAACTTTCAGTACCTAAACTTGGGTATATTAGGAGTTTATTTTGTTCAAAAGATAATATACTGAAGTAAGAATATTCAGAGTATTTGAAAGAAGCAACAACAACAACATACCTAGTGGAACAGAGTATGTATGCAGACCTTACCACTACCTCACAGAGATAGAGAGGCTGTTTCAGAAAGAGTATTTGAAAGAATGCAAAAGGAAAAGGAGAAGGATAATATATACCTCGTATAATCGAACGACATTAGGATGTTTGAGGAGTTTTAAGGTTCCAATCTCCCTCTTAATCTGCAATTACACATAAACTGCATAAGCTTATTCTGTTGTTTCAATTTTCAGCTTTCAAAGTACTGTTCTTTATATGATTACCAACTAAGAGCTTCAACACAAATATGCTCAGCAAAAGTTCAACCAAACAATTAACAACAACGATATACTCAGTGTAATTCCACAAGGAGGGATCTGAGGCCTTTGTGGAGCCAGAGAGGTTGTTTCCGATAAAGTTTCACCTCAAAAAAGGATGTTATCAAAGCAAGATTGCGATTAAACAATTAACAATTATTTAATGATTCAAATGTTGTCAAGTTGGACTTATTTAATCATTCAACTGTTGTCAAGTTGGACCTGGACTGATTCATTATCCAATAAGGGAATTCTGAACCACCAAATTTAGCTAATCCTTTCAACCTTTCGAAGCAAGATTTGGACAGAAATATAGTGGAAGATGAGAATTCTCACCAAAACACTAAATCCCAAACAACTATAATTATAAAATTGTGGATTTAAACTTTAGATGAGCTTAAAATATAATATTTGTCAAATTTAAATATTGCAAAATAATCCAAATTTAAAATCATTAGAGTAAAAAATAAAATTATTAAGTGATTTCTTTTTATTAGTTACCAAAAAAAAGAGAATTTTTGTCTAACCCATTTTACTTGAGCATAGATTTTTTGAAAATAACCTCTTTGTGCAAATCAGCGTATACTCCATTCTTTCCAAATATATATGTGAAATTACATGGAATATGTCAACTTTAGAGTTTTAGCCTTTTATGAAAATTAAATAATTAAAAATAATCCAAATTTAAAATTCATTAGGATGAAAATAAAATTAGGAGATTTTTTTTATATGTTTGAAGCTTTGATGAACAAAGTTACACCAGTATAAAATAAAATATACACAAATCTACCTACACACCATTTTTTCGAACCTTATGCGTGAAATTATACGAAATATGTTATTGTTGCAATAGTTCCGTCCAACCCGTCGGAGATTTGGTCGGAGAGATTAGGAAAAGAAGATTTCTCTTAACGAAAACACCAAAGGTTAATAAAAATCAACTTTCTCCATGAAAATGAAGCTCACGAAACTAGCAGAAAAGTAGAGAGAGAAACTGATCCACTTTATGTATCAGCTGAAAAAATGAATTTCATCCACGAAAACAACAGAAAAACAAAATGGGTAGAGAGAGAAAATGATTTACGTTTCAATTTCATAATCCCAAATAGATAAAACTCATCCATGAACAACAAAGAAAAATCGAAAAATCAAAACAAACCTGATCAGTAGACCTGAGATCAAGTATCCGACTCTTCTCCAAAATCTTAATAGCAAACGATTTCCCAGATTCCACATGCTTAGCATACTTCACTTTACCAAAATTTCCTTCACCAAGGGTCTTCCCCACTTCATATTTCCCCAATTTCATTCCCTTCCTCCCTCCACCCACCCTTATTTCATCTTCCTGATGCACCAACACCATACCCACAAATTAGAAAAAAATGGGTATAATAGTTCGAAATTTCAAGCAAAACTGAAAAAAAATTCAACACAGAAAATAAAAAAGATTGTTAAGTTCTCTGGGTGGCTTTGTTTTTTAGGTCTGTGTGTGTGTGTTGATGTGAATGGGGAAGATGAAGATCAAGAGGTTTTGAGTTTCCTCTTCTCTGTTTTTGGTAGGAATATATAAGGAAAGAGGGTATACAATTTCTCACTTTCCAACTTGTTTGGCTTCATCTTAATTAACTAACATAGGTGGAAAATATTTTTTTTTTCTCGCCCGGTCTCCCAACTAAATTCGGATCACGTCCTGTAGGGCCTATTTGGGGTGAAGATCCCAATAGTATTTTTTTTCATTCTCAAGGCTCAATCCGAGTACTCTGATTAAGAGTGAATACATAGGTGGAAATTATATAAAGTATTATTTGTATTATAAAATATACCTCCATCTCATTTTATAAGATATTTTTCTTTTTTGGTCCATCTAGAAAGAATATCATTTTTTTCTAATTGAAAATAATTTAACTTTAAAGTTTCTGATTTACTCGTAATAAAATGATTCTCAATCACACAAGTATTTAAGAATGACTTTAGATCATTAATTTCAAAAGTCTTCTTTTTTCTCTTAAATATCATGTCAAGTTAAAGGATACCAATAAAATGGGACGAAAGAGTTAGGACGGTTCAAAACCGAATCGAAATCGATTATCCATACCGAAAAAGTTATTCATTTATCGATAACGGGTTATTAGTTTAGAAATTTCGGTAATGGTTTAAATTTTTTTTGTTATTGGATTATCAGTTCTTAGCGATTTTAACTTTTTTCTTAACGGGTTAACTGATAACCCGATAATTAATTAAATAATTATATTTGTACTACTTGATATATAAAGTCCTTCATAGTTTCATACTTTTATTTTTTTACAGCCTCAAATTCTTAGTTATTCTACAATGTAATAGTGTTTGATTTTGAGCAAAATATAACTTGTCAACTCATACGCATGGTTCATTTGAACAGTCACCTTGTTTTTAAGTAATATTCAATAAAAAAAAAATTTCGAATCTTAAAGATTAAATCGATAACCGAACCAATAATGATCAATAACTGATAAATCAATATCTTAATGGTTTTATAACGATTTAGTATATCTACAAATCAATAACCGATAAACTTCAAATCAAATCAACCAATATGCAACCCTTTATTTATTGAAAATGTATCGAAAATAATCTCTCAATATGTAAAGATAAGGACAAGACCTACATACACACCGTCTTCTTCATACTTTTTCTTGTATAACTATATTGATTATATCTTTTATTGTTGTTGTTTGTAGTTTATACACTATAAATCGTAGACTAATGACTAAAATTCAACAAAAATATATGAATGAGATGTAAACTGGATGAAGTATATGTAGATTTTACTTCTATTTTTCTCGACTTAAATCAAATAATTTGAAAAAATAATAAAGACAAATAAATCAAAACAGACGAAAGATATATACTTAAAAAAATAAGGTGGGGCCACGTCTCTTTGTCTGGTCCACCCTGTTTATCCACTAAATACTAATTACTCCGTTTTTTCTGCTTTTTTAATAATTAATTTCATTATATTTTTAAATTGTTAATCATTAAATAGCTATTTTTCAAGCTTATTGCAGTAAAATAGTTAAATTTAATATAATTAATCTAAACAAGTTAAATAAATTAATAAATAATTTATTTTTTAATATGAACAATTATTTGGCAATTGGTGAACACAAATGAGACGCGGAAGCATAAAACCCCCACACACACTTTTTGTACAGTCTATATTATGTCATCATTTTTTGTCTCTTTTTTTTTTGAAATTATTTTAAACGAATTCAAAATTTAAATTTTATAAAATTATTGCATATATAAAATGAGATAATATATATAGGTTGAGAGATTATTATATGGGATAGTAATTATATCATTTTATTACAGAAATAATGAGATAAAATAATCTCAAATTTAACTGATACATCAAATTAAATATGAAAGCTATTATTCTAAATTCTACATGAAATTATATAAATGACTATAGAATTCTAAACCAAAATAATTCTAAACATAGATATTATTCAATATTGATCATAATAATAATACATTCATGCTAATCCTTTCATTATACAAAAAAAAAAAAAAAATCGGATAAGAATTTGAAATTTGGAAAAGGAAATAGTTTTGATTACCTGAACAATTAGGAATATTCTAATTTTACTATATTTGTTTTTTTATCATAAAATATAATTATATAAACAAGGTAAATAACTAAAAAAAAACAATAATTTTTATTACCTATACATTAAGATTCAAACTTGCCTTTAATATTATTGTTTTTTTATCATAAATATAATTATATAAAAATTTAAGGGCTCACCATTTGTGCATGGTTAGTATGATAAAAAGCAATTATTTATACAAAGTTTTCTAATGAAGTTCCGTGTTAAAAGTTAATTAATTAGTATGATAAAATCAATATTTATAGTAAATAACTTAAAAATTAACTTTAATCACTTGTACAATTAAAACAAACTTGCCATTATTTATTAATTTTTATCATAAATATTGTGTAATATTAAAAATAATAATAATAACTTTGGTTGGTAATCTTGGATTTCATTTCGAAATTGCTAATCCAACAAGGTGTTTTCAATTTACCTCATTATTCTCAATATTTTGATGTTTATATTTTGATGTCATCATTTTCTTTTTTAAATTTTTAAAAGAAGCTACGATTGCTATTATTCAGGTGCGCATCAATAAATGTACTAGTTCACAAACTAGTTCATATGAGCAAGTTTGATGCGACGAACTTATTAATTGAGAAAGTTTTAATGAGAGTATCAATCCTGGACTTTTCATATGAGATACCACATGATATATTAACTCAACCATCTTTTACGGTCGTTTTCTTACTTACTTTTTTTTTTCTTAATTTTATCTATTTATTCATTTAATTATTGTTGGGTTGGTTTACCAAATTATGTGTGTTACAGAGCACTAATTAGTGATTATTTCATAATTAACCTTTCACGTTTTGCACGAGTAGCCAAAAAGTTAAAGCAATTAATAGTGAGGGAAAAGTCACAATGATGGTAACACAATTTATATATTTAACCAAACACATAATTTACTAAATAAATACTAAATTATTACACTCATTAGCTAAATATATTCCAAAAAAAATTACCTTTATTATTATCAACAATTGAACGATACTAACATGGGTTGTGATGCACTGATGAAAGTGTTTCACTCTTAACCAGAGATTTTGGGTTCGAGTACGAAAATAAAGACAATGATGTTAGGTATAACATTAAAGAAGCAATGGTTGCCCACAAAAAATAAAAAATTCAAAAGCACATGGTAGTTGATCGTTGCCTATAATATTTTTTTTACGTAATTTATAAATTTAATTTTAAAAAAATTAAATTATTTTCCAAAAAAAAATTATATGTCAATTTTTCGAGTTTCTAGAATGTAGTCTATCTCAAGAAAAAAATAAATTTAAAATAAGAAATTCATATTGAAGTCCAATTATTCTAAATTCACGTCATTGAGGACTCCATTCGGAGAGAGACACTCTACTAAATATTCTTTTATATCTAAAATTTGATTAAGAGAGAAACTACGCCATCTACATTCTTTGGTGCTACTTCTAATACTTCAATAAATGGAATTTTTTTTAGTTTTGTTTTTAATGATTTTATTATATATTTGACCCTATTTCAAATATTATTTTAGGAAGTTAATCACATGATTTGTTTTGTTTAATAATTATTTCTTATATATTATACATACCGTGTCAAGTTTCTCTTCTTTTTTTTTTTCGAATTTAAGCAAATAATATATCAAATTAAAAAAAACAAAAATTATATAAGACATTTTGTATTATTCAACTGTTTAATGCAGGGCCTACCACGAGGATCACGAGCCCTTTTTCCGCGTAAATATCTGCTGTTGTCCTTCTGACCTCCACGTCTTTTTTTAATAATAAAATAAAATTATATAAATTAAAAAAAATATCAGAATTTAGTTAAATATGTGATCTTTTATTTAAATAACGATCTCAAATTTGAATTCTTTTTTACATATATTTTTTAAATCGAACGATCGCAGAAAATTTATCTAGTGTTAATTTCATGTTCATTCCAAATAAATGCGAACATTTTCATCGAGTGACTATAATTGATACAATTCACAGCCATGTGTAAGGAATGAGGTAGCACTTGTCATAGAAAGACGGATCTCGCCTTAATGGATATGATTGATAGGATTGATATATATTGTATCGAGAATCATTAGCATGTATAATAGCATATTGGACTTCATCTACATTAATCAAAACATTCAAGAATCACTTTTTAATTCTTATTTTAATGGCGAGTTACTATCTTCTGTATGATTTATAGGCTATTACCAAAATAATGTTTTTCTATGTGTATCAAAGAGTAACTAATGACTATTTTGAATAGGTGATCTTTTAGATAACAAATTTCAAATTTAAATTTCTTTTACATATATTTCTTTAATTGAACTATCGTATGAAATTTGTGTAGTGCCTTTTTATCCATGTTCATTCTAAATAAATGCAAAATATCTTTATTGAGTGATCGTAATTGATACAATTAACGGCTGTGAAAGGGTGAGGTAGCACTTGCCATGGAAAGATAGATCTTGTCTTAACAAAAATGATTAATTGGACCAATATTGTCTCGAGAATTATCCGTATTGGAGTTCATATACATTAGTCGAAGCATTTAAGAATTACTTGATAATTATATTTCAATTGCGATATGCGTCTTCTGTATAATTTACAGGCTATTATATTGAAACAAAATTTTTCTTATATCCACTCGAAGAGTACATAGCAATTATTATTGGTTCCTTGTCAACCCCCCCCTCCAAAAAAAGAAAAAAGAAAAAGAATTACATATTTTAATTAAAAATTAAATAATAATATCCATACCTAGCACACCTTTTTTTCATAGCAAATAATAATATCCTTTGGTCAAATTTACGGTTTCAGATTTTTCTTATTGTAAATGGTTTTTATTTCATTTGGTGAAATGACAATTTGTATGGTTGGAATATATTTGCCTATAAGCAAACTTTGCAGGATTCTTGAATGGAAATAATTGCTTGTATTGATAATATATAATTTACAAAAAGAAGAACAAGATGATGAAATGGAAAAAACAAAATTTTTACACGTGTATGTATATAGATAGATATCCAAAAATAAAAAAAATTATAATATAATTTATTAGCGAGAAAGTTCAAATGAGTTACTTCGCTACATCTTAAATCCACGTATAATTGAAAAATCTCACATTCAAAACACTACCCAATAAAAGTAACTTCATATCAGTAGGCAGGAGCAGAGTTACATTCACCCAAGGATGGTCAGATAAACATCTTTAGTCGAAAAAAGTTTTCTAATGTATAAATTAAATATCAATTTTTTGATATATATCAATTATTGAATACTATTGATACAAAAATCACTCACGCATATTCTAAAAGTATAAATACACTTGACAAAAATATTACTTCGCCACTATCAATAGAGCTCAAATTGAACGTTTACTTATCACTCCACGCAAACTTTTATTATTTTATTTATGACTTACCATAAAAGTCATGTATTATATAAAAACAAAAAAGAGATATGAAATGGGGAAAAAGATTTCGGCGACGTGCTCCTGGATTTCCTCACCATTTTATTAATATTAAAGATTTATACAATATACTTATTAATTTAATCATTTGGATAAAATATAATATATTAATATTCAAATTGTTATAAATTTGTCATTAAAATATATTATATGATATATATGTTTAAAGCATGAAAAAACACCGTCCACGTGTGTATGGACATTTTCCTCCAATGTATTTGGATCTTTTTGACTGCGTTTTTTCAAAAAGTCTTCCTTTTTGAACTTTTTAATAATTATAAATCTTAATAATATTAGTATTATTAAAAAAAGTAACAAACCAGGAAATTTTCTATGAATTTGTTATAGTAGCATAAATGATAGGTACTTTTTTTGAAAAAAAAAAACCTTTAACTATCATCCTAAATTTAATTTAAGTTGCACGAAAATTGCCATATAATTTTAGCCAGCTTGCAATATTTAAATAAGCGTAAATGCTGCTAACATTTAATGATATTCTGAAAAGATTTGACTTTTTTTAAAAAAATTTATTTGATGTTAAGTAATTTTTTTTAAACTTCGGGTAATATTATAAATTTGTATAGTGTAAAGTTTAATTAGAGCGGGAAGTATTTTCTATCAATTTTTTTTTCATTCTAAAATTCAAATTCGAAATTTCATTTGAAAGGTAAGAAGTTATTATTCATCAATTCCACTAAAATTCTTGGGGGAGGAATTAGAGACTCTACCTACATCATATAAAATATAGAAGTCATAAATTTAAGATTCTAAATTTGTTTTTATATTTGGTGGTAGAATTTGATGACTAAGGTCTCACTTGCTTGCATTTAATCGAGGTATGAATTTGGTTAAGAACTATGAATTTTGAATAAAGTTTTAATATTATAAAAGAAAGTTTTGTTGATAATTATTATCATTATTCTGTTCATCGTTATCAACCATCATTACTAATCACCTTTGTTATAATAAACACAAATACTTATCACCTCTGTCATCATAATCATCAATGGAAATCACTTATTGTCGACTATCACTTCTGCAAGTTGTTACCACACCTCTCATCTTCATTATTATAATTAAATTTATATTCGTCGTTGTTACTATCACTGTTTGCCGCCACCACTATCAATCATCACCACCGCCACAACTAATTTCTACGACCAATCATTTTCATCATTACAACTAGCATTGCCATCAACTATCACCGATATTATTGCCAATCATCACACACTTCAGCATCATCACTAATACCGTTACTAACATCAACTAACTCTACCATTACACCGCCACTATTAGCCATCGCCATTTTATCAACCACCTCTAAAGTCACATCTAACACTACCACTATTACTATCCATTAGCGTCAATCATCACAACTAGCACCACTTTCATTATTAACCACTAACTCAATCATCAAAACTACTATTACTCACACCATCTCCACATAAATGTTTTATTTATTTAATCAAATGATAATTTTATTTTTATTAAATTTATATATTTTTCTTATAGTTAATTATTATTTTTATATTTATGTTTATTATTCTAAAAATAGATAAATTGTACATGGTCAGATATTGAAAATACAAACAGTTTTAATAATTCATTGCTCAGATCTAGAAATAATAGCATATTAATCATTATAACCTTTCAACTTCAATCGTCTTAATCTTAATGTAAATAAATATGATGAAGTGCACATATCTATACATAATATCTTAATTGTTATTTGGTTCAGTTATCTTAATCATTCACAAATATATTCAAATTCAATTATCTTAATCTTAATATAAATAAACATAATAAAATGCATAGATCTACATATAACATCTTAATCGTTCATCTGATTCAATTTTTCCTCCAAATTACACATACACACAAAAAAAAGAGTAAGCTTATGATATATTTACTAAATAAAATTTCAGACAAAAGAATAAATTAGGAAAATGACTAGGAAAGATCTGCATCTCTAAGCAACAAGTGAATCGACAGAGATGCTGAATCAGAGACAAATTGACAACCTTAGAAACATGCAATGGTCTAAATTGATTCAATTATTTTGGAGAAAAACAGATTGTCTCATTAGTCAAATTGTCTTAATGTTACATGAATTAGGAGCCCCATACACTATTCTGGCCGGCGTAGAGCTAGAAGTCTATATACAAATTCGATCGAATTATGTGTGACTTTAATTATATCTTATTATTTGTGATAAGAAATTCACTAGATTCGTCAAACACTAAAGTTCAGAATCTAGCTATTAATAAAGGTGCTAGACACTCGAGAGAAAAATAATTTTATAATATTGTTAGAAATGTTTTTTGGAAACTTACATAGATATACTAGATTAAGTCCGTCTTTATTTCTTTTAAATTTCAAATACACACTCAGATACTGTCATATGAAATGAAAGATATAGTGAGTTAGTGTAAAATTGATAAATATGATGTGTGTCTATATATATATATAATATAGATTAATATGCACCAATAAATATAAAAAAAATATCTACAATATGTGTACCTAAATTAAATCTATTTCATGATTGGTCATTTTCTTCACAGGAGAAATATCAAGCATACACATGCAAAGAGACATGAACAACACACTATAAAGAAGTCTCATCCAGGAAGAAGTTAAAAAGTGTCAATATATATATAATCTTTAAAATATAAAAAATTATATTTTAAAGATTTTTGAGTTTTAACTTGTAAAATTTTAATTTTATTCTCATGTCCAAAATGACTTTTAACTTCAAAATAATCATTTTCAACTTTAATTCCAATAATTTTTTTCGAAATCTCAACCAAATCATGTTTAAGCATAAATTTTGACCACCCAAATTGAAAAAAATCAGGCTAAAAGATGACTCGTAATCGTCCAACCAAGTGTGAATATATAATTTAAATTTTTGAAATATATTTTAAAATTTTTAAAGAATTTTGTGTTTGCACACATAAAATTTTAATTTTAATCTCATATCACATATAACTTTTAACTTCAAAATAATCACATCCAACTTTAGTATCATTTTTTTCGAAATCTCAACCAAATCATGCTCAAACAAAAATTTGGACCACTCAAAATTAAAAAAAAAAATCAGGCTCGAAGATGACTTGTAATCGTCCAACCAAGTGTGAAGTCTATATTTTTTCTAAATTCATGACAAAAATCATATATATATTTTGTTTTATTTTATTTTTTAAATGGATAAATGTCACTTTCCAAAACCACCATAAAGTATAAAACATGATGCAATATAATCTGACAAAAAGAAAAAGCGGCATCTTTTACTCTTTGAATATTCCCATGGCAAGTGTAAAAAAAATTTAAAAAAATAAAAAAAAATTAAGTGTTGAAAATGGGAAGACCACAGAAAATAAACTTTTAAAAAAGTGACATGATTTTTTCTTTTTAATTTCTTTCTCAACATCCTGTGTAGAGGGGATCAATATGGTCCATACATTAGATCAAAAAAGTGTTAAGAGATAATATTTTTAAACATATTAATTGCTAATATACAAAAAAAAGTTACAATCAATAATATTTTTTGTATAGCTTTTAAATATCTAAAGGTTTATTTTAAAATATCAAATTAATTTAATTTAATTTAACTTTAAAATTAACCAAATTATCTTTTGAAAAGTGTACCACAATTAAAAAGAGAGTATAATATTAACCGTTTTTTGAGTTTGAAAACAATGATTTATGCTTAAGGTGCCGAACATGTTTTTTACAAAATAATTTTGTATTTATTTTTTTAAAATGTTTGATAAGTGAACATAAATGTCACAGCCCGAAATTCAGGCGTGATGACACTTGTCTTATCCCATCAAGACAAGTCAGCCTACAACCAACTATAACATTCAAAATGCGGAATTATAATGAAAAGAAAGTTCAACTTAGTGAAAAATCCCCCAAAACCTGGTTGTCACGTGCATAAGTTTCTAAGGTATTACAGTAGAATCGAAAAGAAACACAAGTATCAAATGATGTTGTCTCTCGAATAGAACAAAATCATAAATTGGAGTAAGAAGTCAGCTGGGATGGCAAACAGCTACCTCTCACAATCTCCACAGGAAGCCTCGGACAGGGGAGAGTAGAGAGTATCACGACGATCCGGGCTCGTAACCTACAAAATTGTTGTAGCAAGGGGGGTGAGTACCAAACACACGGTACTCAGCAAGTGAACTAATAAACATAAAGTTAAGTAATATAGAATACCGGTACTCCTAACACTTCAACCAAAACCCCCCACAACTACAACCTGCATAAAATACTTAGCGAGGGATAATCCATAACACTTAACAACAGTAAGAACAAGTACACAACCAATCAACGATATCAATAACACACATGAGAACTCAAGCCTCCGTATCACACTTCTTTTGGGAGATAGGTTCTTTGACATTGAGTATATTAAGTTATTTTAATATGTTTTCCTTCATGATTATCGTGCTGAAACGTGGCACCCGATCCAATATATATATAGATATGTGTCGGGACGTGACACCCGATCCAATGTATGTATATGTGTCGAAACGTGACACCCGATCCAATATATGTATATGTGTCGGAACGTGACACCCGATCCAATATATGTATATGTGTCAGAACGTGACACCCGATCCAATATATGTATATGTGTCGGAACGTGACACCCGATCCAATATATGTATATGTGTCGGAACGTGACACCCGATCCAATATATGTAATTCATTATTCTTTATCATTACTTCTCACTTCATTATCATTAGACAGAAAACAATAAGTATTAACAATTATACTTAATTTGCACTTCGAAAAGAATTTCAACTACAAGGGAGTAATTTGATGTTCACCTGAGCGTTGCGCAGTCCAATGGCGTCACTTCTATTTTTTTTTTCTAATTGTGCTAGGTTTTAAACCGGTTTAATTTTATAAATATGGATTTCTAGTATAAGATATTTAATAAGATATCAATTTAGTCTCCTAATTAAACTAGCTATCTAATTTTTACCTGCAACTTAAATAATCGTAGCTATTGAATAGTCCAAAATACCCATCTAAAATATTTCAAGATAATCTTGTGGGAAATCAAGAGCACTGATTTTCAAAGTGACCTAACGGGTCATTACAATAAAATATAATTATCCTAAAAGTAAAGTCATTTTTCTATTTTTTTCTTTTAAAAAATCAATCTATTTTAATCGATCAAATATAAAAAAGTTTAAAAATAATTTATTCACGTCAAATACAACCATTTAATTAATATTTTACTCTGTAATATAGTAATATATATAGAGAGAGAATTTAAAATTAATATTAAAACGAAAAAGCATATAAATACGCCTCTTATAGATGAATATAAACTCAGTCTGCTTTTAATTACATGTTCAAATTAAGACCAATAAGTTAGAACTCTATAATCACCCTTGCATATCAAATGAACAGTGTGATTATATTAAGTAATCTATTATTTATACATAATCTTTTCTTTTTCAATAAATTAATTATATAATCCAATACATTAAAAGAAATGTATGCATTGCTAAGCATGCATTAACAAAAATATGAAGCAAAAGAAAACTTGCAAGACATATATCATATATTGCTTAAGATTGAAGGGGAAAAAAAAGTTGGCAGATTAAGCAAGGAAATAATAATTAAAAAAAATATTAATACTCCCTCCATTTTAATTAATTTATACAACAATATTTTATTAGACACATAACATTTAGAAAGACACTTTTTTTTTTCAAAACACGTGATCGCAAAAATCTAACAATTAAAGTTAAATATATTAAATATAAAAATATATTATTTTTAATGAAGAATAAAAAATAAAATTCGAGCAGATATTTATTAAATATCTTACTTTGAAATAGAATAATTAAAAAGTTGTTACATAAATAAATAATCATTCAAAATACCTTAATTATGCTCCATAGCTATAATTTGTGTAATTACATTTCGTAACTATAGTTATAACAACATTTATGTGATTCGTACAACATTTATATATATTTGTATAATGCGCTATATAATTTGTAGTTTTTGTATAGCGTTTGTATATTTCGCTATACAATTCGTGCATAGTATTTGTATAATTTGTTATACAATTCACAATGTTTATATATATCACTGCTTCGGATTGATCACGAGGGACAACTTCTCTTGATCACTTCACCCTTGCTAGAGAACTTTGAGAAAGACGATGTAGTCGATGTCTTGATCTCCTTGTGAATCTT
>JAPFFP010000089.1:8542072-8561557 GCA_026153255.1 Solanum medicagineum | reverse complement strand
TGTAATTTTTGAATAGATGGTCAACAATTGCTAGAAGCTTGCCAGGGAGAACCGATAATGAAATCAAGAATTATTGGAGGACTCATTTCAAGAAAAAGGTCAAGAAATCAAATACTGATAATTCTGAAAAAATAAAAACTCGTCTTCTGAAAAGACAACAATTTCAACAACAACAGTTACTGAACAATCAAATCGACATGAAAAAGGTCATATCATTTTTTGAAGAAAATAATAATAAAGTTCCATGTCATGTACCAAAACAAGACATGGCCATTTTGTACCAAAATAACACATTTCATGAGCAAGAGCAAGGTGGTTTCTTCTATTCTATGATCAATGGATTTGGTAATAATTTGCCAATGCCTGAGGCCTCATCTAATGAAGACATCATGTGGGATATTGGCTTGTGGAATTTGGATGATCTTAATGTCAATTCTCAATCAGAGTTTTCAATTTGAGTCTTGATAAACGACTAAACTCTTGATGGGGAGCTTTTCCTTTCACTTTAGTTAGGTTTAAACGATGTGAATTTGAGTCTGTCGAACTAATAAATTTCTAATAAACTAAAAGAAAAAAAAAAGTGGGGGTTCTACTTCTAGCAAGTTGGGAACCAAAGAAGGTTCCCATCAAGAGCTTACAATTGTAAGGTTTGTAAATTTTGTGATGCAACTCTTTTCAATGATAGTCAATATCTTATTACACGTAATTTTAATAATTACAGGAGAAAAAGAAGCATTTATAATATTCGTTGTGTTCGAGCCCTACATAAAGATATAGTTATAATCGATTGCACATATATTCTTCATCAAAAAATTATACACTGATGTTAGCCAAAATGATATTGCATGTATATGTCACATATTACTTTTTATAATTATATACATCAAATTTTGAATATTCTTGACAAAATTTTCTTACTCCATCATTGTCCTGAAATCAAGATAGGCTAGAAGTTGGATTGTGAATTGATGTGAAAACCCTTTGAAATTGGCCCACTAAAGAAGCAACCATCCACAAGTGGTACCTGGGCCTTTATCCTGATACATTGGGCTTTGCATGTTTATACTTCTAAATTTTAGTTTTATAAGCTTGAAAATGTTTATACAAAATATCTTAAGGTGATAATGGAGCTTAGCCATTTTTCTATATCTGAGTAATAAAGTGGAAATCCCTCGTGATCCGATATGTATATATCATATTGTATAATGTGTATACCACGCCGAGTACTTTTCTTATGAACACGCACAAAATATACATCACATACATAAGGTAAATGAATATACATGATGTGTATACTTATTTACATGAGGTATTCACTCATGGTGTGTATAGTGATTTTTTTGAATACAATATAATTTATATTATAATATATTTAAATTTTTTAAAAATTGTAATGCATATCAATTATGCATTTCAAAAACTTTTATCCTATTTAATTCTCAAGTATAGAAATATCAAGCGTTCATTATTTTCATAGTATTTTGTCTTTCATTTTCTGTTACTATCAATTGTTTCTTGTGCTTGATTTATCATATTGGTTTGTCATCACTATATTCTTTTTTTAATTATTGTTAAATGTTATGTTTTTGCTATGTCTTTTCTATTGTTGTATGATTTTTTTCAAATTACTTTTGCACATAGTTTTTTTTACCTCGACGAGCTAGAAATAAGGTATGTCTTGATATCGCCTATGAAATTTGATCTCAAATGTATATATAATAGCATCATTATGTAAATATCTTTTTAAGTTTTATTGTTCATCAAAATTACTAACATGAACAAATTATTCAAAGAAAAATGATCATATATATCCCTCAGCTTTCATTTATTAGTTAACTTTGTCTTCATAATATCATCAAGTTATTTACACCTCTACCATTAATAAACTTTACAAGTATACTCCTAATTTAAAGATTTCTCACAAATCGACCTTCATTCTCTGGTTCTCACACTAAATTATCCTATTTTGATTGAACTTCTATTTAACGTAACTTACAAATCATTAAACTAAATCGAATTAAACTTAATTGATCGACCGAACATCCATCCCTAATTAGACCTAAAGCAATTTCAAATTAAACTTAATCAGACAATGAATACGTACTCCTAATTGGACAAAAAATAATTTCGAATTAAACTTAATCGAGCGATCGAACGCCCAACCCCAGTTCGACCAAATGCAATTATCTTTTGTAAAATTGAAAGATTATAGGGGTCCAATGTATAATGCTATAGAGACTAAAATGGACTTTACCCAAACTCTCCATTATTCATTTCTTTAAGAACAAGCAAAACACAAATATCTCTCTCTTTCACACACACCCACAGAGTAGCTGCTTCGTCTTCATCGGTGTTACTGAGAGAGGTTTTCAGCTATGGCGGCACTTCAGTACTTGGAATCGTTTTGCGGTGCTCATTCACAGCTTTCCGGTTGGTATACTGCTTTAGCAGATCTGTACCAGAAAAAGCTCTGGCATCAGCTTACTCTCAAGCTTGAACAGTTCGTTGCTCTTCCTGTTTTTCAGGTTATTATTGAATTCGATTTAATTCCTGCGAATTTCATTTGTCTTTTTGCTGTATTTGGACTTTATTGGGGGGTTGGGGTTACATGCTTTATTTGTTTGTTTGTTTGCTTGTTTGCTTTTAAGGTGGGGGTAGTGGGAGGGAAAGAGGGGAGAGGATTATAAGGTGAGGAATTGAATGTTGACTGAGCAAGGTGGAGGTTTAGGTAGTATGTCAACTAACTGAGTTACTAAGATTCTCACATGATATGGGTTTTGGTGTGTATACGTTAGGGTTTAGTGGAGGATTTGTGCTAGAGATTTACCTGTAGGATTAGGTTTGGAGGGGTAAGAATTGGGGATCGTTTGGGCCTAGAAACAATAAAGTTTAGGTAGTTATCAACCAATTGAGCTCCTAAGATTTTCCTAAGCTATGAATTTAGGTGTGTATAAGTTAGGGTTTAGTGGGGGATTTGTGTTAGAGATTTACTTATGTGATTTAGTTTGGGATGAATTGTGGATTGTTTGGGCCTAGAACCCTCACCAAACAAAGTGAAAGTTAAGTAGTCATAAACAGTCGCGGAGCTAGAATTGTCACTAAGTAGGTTTAAAATTTGAAAAAGTAGACACATGAACTAGTCGAAGGGGATTCGACATCTACTATATACATATCAAAAATTAATTTTAATTATATGTATAAATAGTATAATTTTCCATCGAAGGGGGTTCCCCCTGAAAAGGGGTAGCTCCGCCCCTGGTCGTAAACCGACTGAGCTACTAAGATTCTCCATTTTATGGATTTAGGTGGGTATAAGTTAGGGTTTTGTGGATGATTTGTGTTAGTGATTTTATTAGGATTTCGTTTTGGGACGGGTAAGAATTAGGGGCTGTTTGAGCTTAGCATTATTCTTGTGTTTTCAAAAGGGTTAGAAAACACTTGGGGCTTCACATCCAAGGGTGTGGCCTAGTGGTCAATGAAGTGGGTTGAGCACTATGAGATTCAGGTTTAAATCCTAGTAGAGACAAGCACTAGGTGATTTCTTCTCATTTGTTCTGGCCCTAATGGACAGAGTTACCTGATACCTTACGTTGTTGGGAGGTGCCACATATCCATGGACCCATAAACTACGGATATTAAAAAAACATAGGGGCTTCCTGGCAATGAACAGAATGGATTGTTTAAAAAGTAGGAGTTTGGTTGTTTGTTTTTGGTTGATGGATAGTTCAACCAAAGAAGAAGATTTTGAATTGCGGTATAGGAGTAATATAATCGAACTATAACATCCAGATTCCAGTGTTGCGATTTCCTCCATCCATTGTGGACAGGTTCACCCTGCACTTTCCCTTGTTGACTATGGCACACTGCCAAATGAATTAGTGCGTGCAAGCTATTAAAATGTTATACTAATCAACTAACTTCCGGTTTCGTGGTTGCAATTACTAATTGAACCGTAGTAGCATGGTGTCATGGTGGGTAGTGTAAAAAATGCACCAGCTGATAGTCACTTGAGTGGTGTTTCATTAATAGCTGTTTATTGTTTCTAGTTGTTTGGGGAGCAGGTGAGAGGGGAAGTTGAATGTGTTCTTTACGTATAGGACCTCTCTATTCTGAAGTTTGCATATTGAAAAACATGCGAATGATACAATACAGCTCCTAAAGAGGACTTTTGTACCATGTTTGGTATTTGAAAGCCCTGAGATTGACTTAGATGATCTGATCTTTTAAATGTTTTCTTTTAATAACCATAGTGCCTGGTCCCGCTTTTGCGCACCTAGACTTATTTCATGGGGTATCCACTACCCCCCACTAGCACAGATAGCATATAACTCTATTCATCTAAGCTTGGATATAGATATAGATATAATGAGAAGAAATTACCTAGTATTTTTGTCTTTGTTGGAATTTGAACTTGCGACAGAGGTGAAGATCTAATCTTCTAAATATTACGACAACAATGTTTACAATCTTCTAAATGTTGATATGGAAAAAGAGACTATTCAATAATATCTTGATAAGGGAGTAGTGTTGTTAAATGAATTTGTGAAATTTACTTTGTCATTGTATGAGGACGTCTTCAAGGGTACTTCCTTTGCAGATGGTGAAGTATCTTTTTCTTAAAATTTTCTTGAAGATGACCTTAGTTGATGACGGAGTGAAATTTCAACAGTCTTCCACAGCATCCTATTGGTGCTAATGGGAGTAAAATGAGCTTATCCCTTTTGTTTCTATAATCCAAATACATTATGAGGTAAATCCAGCTCCATACAAATCCATTCAAGACTTTGTCTAAACACTTTATTGTATTATGGGCCCAGAAAAATTGATTCAATAGAATTCGAAGTGTTATGTATCCTGCTAGAAGGACACATAATAATATCTGATCTCCTTCGTTTTCACAAGCAAAAATGCTTTCTTTGTATACAGCTCATTTGCATGTGTTTGTAGGTTTATACGGTTTGATAATCACATGTAGCATGAATTAGCATGTAAGTGTTGATACTATGCCTAATCATGTAATGCATCTGCACTGGCATAAGGATACTATTGGAACCCGTATTCAGAAGTTATTGGCAAAATTAGCAGTCAAATTATCAAAAGAGATTTTCAATCATCTAAATAATATTTTTATCGCTTATCCTGTGCTGTTTACTATTTAAAATGAGTTGGAGCTGATATAACTAAAATGATTTAGTATTAAATCTTGTGTCATGGGTTTATTCTCCATGAGTAGTGATGTTTTTGGAGTGTAGCCTGTATCACTGCATGTGTTTGTTATTGCATATAAGTTTGTACCTTTTGCTGCTCACAATCTATTTGTATGGTTGTACCATGCTGCATTTGTGTGCACTTGATTCTAATAGATACTTAAGTGAGTGGTGGTTTTACTATGCTGTGTTCACATATAACACCTCTCTTCTCTTTATTTAGGCGGGTGATGGACTAATACAGTTGTATCACAACTTCATCACTGATTTTGAGACAAAGATCAATCTTCTCAAGCTTGCACATTTTGCCGTCATTGTTTCTCGGCAGTACTCTGAGAAAGAAGCCGCTATAGGCTTCCTTGAAGGAGTGACGGAGAAACTTCATAATACTAAAGAGACACGGATAGAGGAGCCGATTCTTTATATTAAGATGCAGATTGCCTTACTTAAGCTTGAGCAAGGAGATCCAAAAGAGTGCCATAAACTTTTAGATGAGGGGAAAACTACACTTGATAGCATGACTGACATTGATCCATCTGTCTATGCAAGCTATTATTGGGTTTCATCTCAGTACCATAAAGCTCGCCAGGAGTTTGCCGACTTCTACAGAAGTGCTCTTCTTTATCTTGCATACACTTCAGTGGAATCTCTTTCTGAATCATTTAAGCTGGTATTTGTCACTTCTTTATTTTGTCTTTTTCTTCTAAGGACTAATCTAAGAGTTCCCATCCTAACTAGTTGGATTTTGGACCCCCTTTACATCGATCTGCCTTGCAGCAATTCACTTATTTGTATTATTCAACTAGTTGCTTATTGATTGTCAATGTGTAAGCTTATTTTACTATGATATGGCTAACCATTGGGTTAATTGAGAACATGATGAGATGGGGGAATGTTTGTAGATATTTAAGGCTCGAGCATATCTATAGACACTTCAACTAGTTTAGGCGTATAAGAGGGCCTCTTGCTTAACCTTGGTTCTTGACAGAAAATGAGTTGAAATCGTACTTTATAGTGTTATGATGCATGCAGTCTGTGCTACTTAATATTGAAGAGGTATGATGGAATCTCTGTCTAATCATTTTCATCGTCGTCATCTTTTAATCATCTTAACCCACCACCAACCCACATCATCTGGAGTTTTCCTGGGTTAAAAATTAACGAAGTTTGTTTATATTTGTGGGTATTAGGGACTGGAGACTGGAAACGGACAGATCTTCCCGTGCTTAACATTTATATCATCGCCATTTTCTCATCTATTCAAAACAAACATGGTCATTTTCTCAATTCTTTTTTGCAATACTGTCTCCTAAGTATGTCTAAAGGAATATGATCTTTTTCCTTTACAGAGGAAGCTCTTCATAGTTCAGAGAATCTTTTGAAGGTCTTGGTTTTTGATTTTTTTAGTGATTTTCTATTGTATCTTAATTCTCGAAAAGACTTTTTATCATTCTAGTAACTCTCCATATAAATGTGTTGAAGAAACCTGAATTATCAAGGGCCAGCCCTTTTTCTTCTTGTGGTGCCACTTTACCTAAAAGGTAAGTAGACTTTGCTCCTCAAGGGGCAAGGCACCGGTAGTTTTCGTGAGAAAGATAAAAGATGTTCCATTTGTCATGAGATGATAAAGAATATAGTTTGTCTATCAATGAAGAGTTGATTGATGGAGCTTATTTTGCATTGCTTTCTTTATTCACTCTTTCCCTATCAGCAAGTTTGAACTTTTGGTACTTGCCTTCTGCCAGAACAATTTCATGAATTAGCGATACATCCTCCTAATATGTCGGAGATGTCACAAGTGCTATGAAGTTAGTACTTTGGCAGCTGCTAAGCAATATAGCTCTTGAGAAGGAGAAGTGCAATTGTTCAATTGCTTATTGGATTATTATTGATTGATCTTTTCTAACAGCTACTTTTCAGCCTTTGAGTAATCATACTTGTTAGTTGTATATACGATTTGCGAGTTCAGTCTTTTAATTATTGTCTAACTGGTTAAGTGGTCATATGTTGTTGGGCTTGGCATCGCCTAATTGGTCTTTCTATCTTGTTTAGGATTTGGCTTTTGATTTGTCCCTGTCGGCATTGCTGGGAGACAACATATACAACTTCGGAGAACTGCTTGCTCATCCGATTGTAAGTTTATATACAAACTTTCTTGTTTTCTACTGTCCTTCCCAAGAGATGTCAGACCGTGTCTTGAGGTATTATTGGGTTGTCATCTGTGCTAGAGTGGGAGCTTGTAAATAGTTCATCCAAGTTTTGATCACATATATATAACAAGGAACTAATTCCAATGATACTGTGTTGACTGGCTGGTTGAACTGGTTATGCCAGGAGTTTACCTTGTGTGTAATGTGGTTAAGTATCAAATTAAACTGTATAAAATGGGGAACCCCACGGTATGCAAGGGTAGTGTAAAAATGGGAACCCCACAAAACTGCCTATTCTTTTTGGGTCGCTTGCTCTTAAGGGTTTCAACTCACTGTTGAAAAATCCTCAACAAGATTGTTTGATCTTCATTATGGCTTTACTACTTTTTTTTCAATTTACTGCTGAGAACTAAACAAGATGGTTGGACCTCCACTTTGATTCTGCAAATCTTCTCCACCTACACCCTCAAGCCTTCTGGGGCAAAAACAACAAGTGTTGGCCCTATTTGGGACAATTTTGGTTCTGGGACATGTATAATGTTGATCCATTACAGATGGGGTGCCAAATTTTGCCTTATTCATCCTGGCTATCCCTATCGCTGCTTCTCTATTTTGTGGAAACAAAGTTTTTCTCATTGGACCAATCAAGTTTTGCTAATTGTCCCAAATGACCATCTTTTCTACTTTAATTTCATGAGTTTCAGTACACAGATTTACATGGACGGATGGACTTAAATTTCTTTTCTGTCAAAACATTTAGTTGATGGAGTAAAGGATGTATACAAGGACCAAGAGATATCAAAATGATAGTGAGATTTAACGATCTACCAAGGCGCTGTATCTGAGAAATCACTGAAATCCCAATAAATTCCTTTTCCTCCATTTTTTTGGGCTTCAGTTGTGTGGGATGGACTAGGATTATGTTGCAATAACTTTATAGTTGTTTCATCTTGTATCACTGTTGCTGACAAGATCATGTTGCTTCAATCTGTGTGGACTTATTTTAATTTGTTACAGATAAAGAGTCTGATAGGGACCAAGGTTGAGTGGCTCTATCATATTCTTGAAGCATTTAACACCGGTGATTTGGTTCACTATCAAAAATTGTGCCATGTCCATCAAGCTGCGTTAAATGCTCAACCAGCGTTGGTGCTGAATGAGAAAAAGCTTCTTGAGAAGATCAACATTCTCTGCTTGATGGAAATTATCTTCAGGTACTGTGGCAGTTTTGCAAATAACAGAAATTTTCATTACTTATGTTGTTAGGGTTGTTAGTCAAGCTTTTGGACAATTCATTTGCATGCAGTCGCCCAGCAGACGATAGAACAATCCCCCTGAGTGTGATTGCAGAGCGCACAAAGTTAAGTGTGGAGGATGTCGAATATCTACTAATGAAGAGCCTTTCTGTAAGTTCTTGTTAGTTTAATTAGAATTTAACTTCTGTTATTCTCACAAGCTTCCTTCAATCATGTGCATTTTTATTGTATTATATTCTAGGTGATATCAACATCTTGCTATGGAGTGAGACTTGAGAAATTATCCTTTTACTCTTTGTATTTTGTTGTATGCAAAAGGTTTTGCTAAACCCCAACACAGTCAAGTCGCTTCAATTCATGAAATATAAATCCAAATGATCTCTTGGTCGGCAATCTCATTGATGTCCTTATCCAGCTAGTGCAATTACCTCCAGATTGGAAGTTCTCTACTATTAATTCATTGTATAATGCATTCTTATATAATGAGGAAAAAATCCTTGATCCTTCTGGGCTGTGAATGACTATGCGATTGCATATTATGTGCATTAGAAGGGTTTGGTTATGCTATTCTTATAGGTATGTTGTTGCTATAGTTGCATTCATGCTTTTCCTTTCACTCACTCTCTCTATATTATCTCACATAGCTTTGTTATAACACTTCCTTTAATGAGAATAGTGACCTAAATCTTCATCTTTCTTCATTAGTTAACTCTACTTCTCTGGGTAATACGGATCCTAACACCAACAATAGATGTGTTAATAATCAAAAATAGTCAAGACTTATTTAGATTGCTTATACTTCATCTTCATCCCTGAATTTTCTACTTGGGCAGTGTTGATACTGTATTTCTTCCTCGTGATGAGGTTCACGTCTTTCTCACGTTGCTTTAATGTTGGCCTCCTGTAGGTGCATTTGATTGAAGGAATAATTGATCAAGTGGAAGGGACAGTTCATGTGTCGTGGGTGCAACCAAGAGTTCTGGGAATTCCTCAAATCAAGTCACTGAGGGATCGGCTAGGCAATTGGGTGGATAAAGTACACACCGCTTTGTTATCTGTGGAGGCTGAAACTCCTGATCTTGTTGCAGCATAATCTTGTACCTTTTTTCCAGTGTCCTTTCGTCTGCGCCCGCCTCTCTTTTAATTCTACGTCTTGCAGAGAACTTAGAAGCCAGGAACTGTGGTCTAGTTTTCGCAGGCCTTTATTGGTATGTCCCGGTTTATGTTGCCAAATTCTTGATCTCATTGATTTTTTTCCTTCCAGGTAGTTTCATGTTCTTGTATTTGATTACTTCTAATTCAGACTCATGCCATCCAGTATTAGACATAGCAGCCAAGCTGTGAAACGACTATAATTACAACTGTTTTGTTTTCTTATTTTTTACTCCTTTTGCACTTCAACATTTTGAAGATATGAGCATCATTTAGTAGGTATCAATAGACCTACAAAATTTTAGCTCAAACAGAATAGGTTATTCATATTTCGAAATTTATGAATTAATACACATGAAAAGTTGAGATAATCTTGAATTTTTGTGTTATGATGGAAACTCCAAAAAAGCAAGGTTCGTCTTTTAAAAGTAATACCTATCATATAATAGGTCGTCGCCAATGGAGTATAGTTAGGCATGGGTTTGCGGTGAGATATATAAATATCAAACAAGGTATGCTTGTAACTTACATCTATCACGTTTTGTTTCTATACATGGAATGCTTTCAAAACGACAAAACATGTGTATGGCTCACCCTGACAAACCAATAGGTGGAATTAATTATACATTTGTATAATGACATTTAAAGTTTTTAGAAGGAATCTTTTCATTCCATAAAAAAATTATCTTCGTTAAAAAAGTAGCACGCAAGATAAGAAGAGTGAGAAATAAGGTTATGCGGGAAAAGATGATAGCGATTTCTATGGCATGCATGATAAGAAAAGTGAGATTAGAATAGTTTGGACATATACAGAGAAAGTGTGCTAACACCTTTATAAGGAGGTGCCAAAAGATTGACTATAAGGGGGTAGAGATGAGGATCACGTATTAGGATATAATGTTAGTTAGATGGTGTTCTTACCGTATGTTATTTATTGTGTTATTATTTATTATTTTTTTGTTATATACTTTACACTATCTTTTTTAAATCTACGACTATGCATTTCTCATTGTTTTCATTTTCTTTTACTTGAGTTTGACGCACTTGAACCAAAGATCTTTTGAAAATAGTCTATCTATCTCCACGAGATAGTTAATCTATTTTTTTATATATATATTTTAAATAATTTTAAGTTATTAATTATTATAATGTGTAATACTTTTTATGTAAAATTTTAGATATATAATTAAAATATGAACAAAGTAAAAGAAAAATACATAAAATGATAAAAGTTACCGTTTATCGATGTAGCATGCATGTTGTTGGAAAGCTCGTCAACTGTTATTTATCAATAAGGATTCAGTAAATTTAATTAAATGTAATTTAGTTAAAATATTCATTCTTTTATGAGTTAAATAGTTTCTTATATATATAAATGTAATAAAAGATAAAATACTTACTATTATAAATTAGAAAGAGTACTATTGTTTTTGGCACAAAATAAAAATAATATTATCGCATAAATTTAAATAAAAAATAGTAATTAAATACAATTATAACAAAAGTCAATAAAGAAACATATCATATACTTTATCTTTTCATTTTTATGATATTCATTTATATCACACAATTAAAATAGTCTTTAATATCTATTAAAAAGATATTTATTTTAATTCTATATATTAAAAATATAATGATGCAAAATAAAAAATTCTGTTTTGTTTAAACTCTGATATATTTCTAGGTATTCCCTTTTCTTCCAAACGAAAAGGGTATATCCGTCAAATAAATTATCGTCCGACCGCCGGAAAATCAAAATCCAAGTTACAGTCTTATCCCTCCTTCCTCCTCTTCCCCATTTCTCTATTTTCCTTTTTCCCGTTTTGCCCCTCGCCGCCGTCGCCGAACTATTTCATAAAAATTCGATTTTTTATGGAATAATTCCGTCGAAATCCCAGTTTTTTCTGCTGTATTAATCTGAATTTTTCGAGAAAATTTGTGTAAATTCATTGAATTGAGTGAAAATTTGGGGATGCGATTTTATTAGGGGATAATTATGAGATCGTCTATGTCGCCGGAGAATTCAAGCAGTGCTCCGTCGACGTCGAGGAGTTCTCCTCCTTTATCGGCACATCAAAATCTCAATTGTAAACACAGGTTTTAATATACAAAACCCTAATTTTTTTATCTGATTTTGCATTTTTGGTAGCTTTTCTTGTTCACAGATCTGAAATTTTAGCTTTTCCTTTGAGAATTCTGTTAATGCCTGGAATTCAACTGAGATTTGATAAATTGATCTGAGGTTGTAGATGATGGCTTAATGTTCGAAACTTGTGTGCTTTTGGATGATTGTAATTTGATAATTGTGTTTTGTAGTTTCAACAACAATAATAACAACAGCTACACCTCAATTCCGAGCTTGATGGGGTCGGCTATGTGAACCATGTTGCTCCATTTCCCTCTTAGTCCAATAGGAATGTTCAACAATGCAGATATTGTAGAATTCTACATCTTTCAAGATTTTCGAACTCCTAGTGTAACATTAAGTAAACCCCCAGGATGCTAAAAGGGAACTTTTATATCTGTGAAGTGATGAAATACAGTGGAGAAAGAGGTGATCATAAAGATTCATCTTTGCACAAGAAGGGGGTGGGATGGGGTGGTGGTAGAGAATTGTGAAGTTGGGACAACAAGGAGCAGAGACGGTCCATTTACAGTCAGCAATCTAGCCCAATTCAGACAATATCTCTTAAAGCATCAATCTGCTCTGCGTAAATAGAAGAAGATGTTGGTCTGTTGAAGGTGAGGAGCCTGTATGATTGGCCTTGGAAATGAATATGGAGGAAGAAAACACCTACAAAAGTGGCATATTTTTGTTAGTAGAAGAAGATGTCAGTCTGTTCAAGGTGAGGAGCCTGTATGATTGGCGTTGGAAATGAATATGGAGAATGAAAACACCTACAAAAGTGGCATATTTTTGTTAGTTGAGAGTTTTAGGAGCATTCTCAACGCATGATAATTTGTGCAAAAAGGTACTGCATCATACACTAGATATTGTTTTGTTTCTATACTGTTTATTAGCGACAGAATCTGAAAATCTTACTGGTATATATTGGGGATACTAGGATGACTTAAGGAAGCACTTGTAAGCTGGGGCAAATGGAGAGTTGGGAAAACCATCAAAACACTTGGAAGATGATCCCATTATGTATTGTTTCGATTATTTGAAATCAACCGTGTTCCGATAGGATTCCAACTCCAATTCATGTTTTAAAGTCTAGATGTCTACTCAATCTTTTTGCTGCGTATAGTCACTGCAATGCAAACAATTCTGTTCTATTTCATGTTTTTTTGCAAGCTGCTTGAACTTTTAGATAGGAGTCATAGGAAGCAGAGAAGCTAACAACTTTTTTATTTAATGATTTGCATCCACTGGATATTTATTGAATGAAATTTCATTTTACCTGATAGAAGAAAAGGAGTCCAGCCAAAAAATCTTGCTTTCGTACCATTTCTAATTTCTATGGAAATGGAGGCTCGAACCATATCTGGTGAGCTCGTAAGTTCTTCCAGATAGCACAAGTGCTTGGTAGATGGTGTTTTGTTTATCTCATACTTAGAAATAATAAAAGTTCTCCACAGAGACCAGCCTCGCTTTGAAACTCTAAAGTCATTTTTGCTGCAAGCCAGTGCTTTGAACCAGAAGTCCTTCAACATCTATGTCACCTGCCCTTTTGTCAGTAGACACCACTCTACGAATTAAATGTCTTATTTTCCTTATTGCCCTAACCCTACCACTGAAAATCTTTAGATGGTTTATCCATTTTTTGTGACACTGCTAAAGGTAAATGGAATGAAACATATAGTAAGGGGATAAAAAGTTCAGTACATTGTTGATGAGCACTGACCCACTCCCATAGAAGACTTTCTCCTCCAGCAAGAAAGTTCCTCTCACACTTCTCTAGAATGCCATTCCAAATAGTTGTACATTTAGATTTTGTCCCCAAAGGTAGGCCAGATAAGTAATAGGGATAGAGCCTAGTATTTAGTCCAAAATGCCAACAATAGCCAGTAGATTTTAGACACCATTTACCATATAAAGAACATTCTCGGAATCTATACTATATTAAAAGTGTGAAGAAAGTGAAGCCTGACATTTATCCACCGAGGTTAGAAGGTTGTGGTTGGTCCAAAGGGCGGGCCACAAACGGATTTCTCGGTTATAAAAAAAAGCGTGAAGACCCTTAGAAATGCTAGTTGAACTTTTTGCCCTTCATTAAAAGTCTTCACTTTAGACAGAATCGTCTTTTCATATTTTTCTTCAATTATTATACTATTATTTTAATGAATTAAATATTTGTTATAATAAACATAACAAAAAATAAATGGAGAAGATTTTCTTATTATAGTTAAATTCCTATGCGAAAAATCCTTTTCCAACTAAAATAAAATTGATCCAAAAAAAGAAATAGTTGAAATGTGTTATTTTAAATATTATATTATTATCTTACTTATATTAAATGTAGATTTGTTATATAACTGCTAAAATAATCGACCAACTCCGAAATATTTGGTAGAAGGTTTTGTTTATTAATGTATCATAAAATAATGAAAAATTCTATGAATCCTAATTACATAAGGAGAGAATTAGAATTAAATATGTCCGTGAGTAATGAAATTGAGTTAATCAAGGATTCCTTTCAACTATTCTCATTATTCTTAAGAATTTACACTTTTTTCATTAAATTTTATTTTAAACCTAAACATATTGTGTACGTATTATGTTTTCTCGATTTATTAGGAGTTTTAATATTAGAAATTTGAAATAAAATAATTTTTATATATCAAACACGTGTTTGACTTTACCATTTTTAGTTTCTTACCCTTTTTATTTTTTATAGGAGTTCACTTTTTTTTTTCCCCCTTTCAGTTGACGTATAAATTAATAATTTTTTCTCATGATACTAATTTGACATTCAACTCCTGATTTTCAATCCAGGACCAACTTTCGACCTTGATTCAAAATCTAACTTTTGGATCTAAATTAGCTCAGGATCAAATTTTTATTGCGGCATTGAGTTCTATGTAAGCTTTTGAGGTCAGATCCTAAATTGGGTGTCGGGGTTGGGACTTGAGTCAGGTGTTGGAATGGTGTTTCAAGTCAGGTGTTTAAGTCGGATTTTAGATCGAGATCGAGAGTCAAGGTTGGGTGATAGGTCAACTCTTAAGTTTGAATCCCAAATCGAGTCAGATCTCAATTCAAAAATTGAGTCATGAATCGATTGTTTGGGTTGGATCTACGTTAGTTGTCGAGGTTGGATCCCGCGTTGAAAGTTGGGTTCTAAATTGGTTGTTAGGGTTGGATCTAAGTTTGAAAGTCGGATCTCGAGGTCGAGTCCTAAATCAGTTGTTAGTGTCACTGGTCAAGGTCGAGTCCTGATTTAAAAGTCAAGTCGTGGATCGGAAGTTGGGATCATGTCCGATTTAGAAGTTAAGTCGTAGGTCTAGAGTTAAATTTCATACACACATGAGTTATTTGTTTTAAATGATAGGAAAAAGAGTCCATCGATATATATTTTAAGGTATTTGTTCTGAATTGCAGGGGAAAAATCGTCTATCGCATATATTGAATTCAATTATTGTGTTAATATTCATCATCATTCAAATAAATATTGCATATATTTCACGTCAATTGCCACTATTTAATATTTTTTAAATACATTTTCTAATTATTAACGCGAGATATACGTGCAAAGCACGTAACTAAACTAGTAATTGATAAAGAGGTAGGCACCCCTTCAAAGAACAAAAGCATCATACGCAACTAAAGAATCTATTCCTTCTCTGCCTCGCAGAAAGCAAGACAATCATTCTGTGAGGTAAAATTTCTCCTTGTTCTTCCCGACTTGGGTTAAAATCATTGATCCATCCTTGCAGTCATGCCGGTGGAAATATTCTACTTTGGCCGCCCATTCGCAAGGTAAAAAGGAAAGAGAGTGACAAGGTCTCCTTGTCTTGGAACCTTTTTGAGTTGCAAAAGAACCTTTGGAAGATCCATTGATTATAAAGGACAACTATGTAGGTGGGTCCAGTTGTTCCATTTTTCCCTGGAACTCGTTGACCTTAATCCCTGTGAACATTGTTAAAGGCTTTCTTAATATCTATATCTAATATTCATAGAAGACTTGCCTTTTTTTATCAAAGGCCAGAGTCAAGGCACTCCTTTGTGATAAATGATGCATCAATAATCTGCCTCTCCCTCAAGACCATCTGAACAGTCAACTAGCTTGGTTATAATAGTTTTAGTTGGCAAGAAGTTGGGACACACACTGTTGAAGCTACTGATCAAACTTATGGGCCTATAATCCTTTACTTCCTAAAAGCATTTTTGGGGACTAAGCTATAAGGCATTAAGACTTCTTTAGAGAAAAACTCATGAGAAACAAATTGTTAACCTTTCTCTCAAAAAAAAAATAAATCATGGGAGACAAATTTGTTTCCGTAATCATGTCCTTGATAATAAACGAACATCTTTCATGAACTCCATATTAAAATTTGATTCCACTAAAATCTGTTCATTGACAATGTGTAGGTGACTTAATTGGCAATGTGTAAGATTAAAGGTTCTTGGACAGGTTTTTTTGGCTGTACCTTTTTGATGTTTTAATTAAGATCTAACTTATTACCTGTTTTGGCTGTTGAAGTTTCTTTTAATAGAAATAAAATTGTTACCTTTCTAAAACAAAAGAAAAGAACTCCATATTAAAGAAGTATGGGTTCTGGGCTTTGTACCAATTACATCTTATGGAAATAACTTATATCCCCCATTTTCAAAGACATTTTGATATTTGTATCCCCAATACTTCTTTTAATTTGCGATGCCTTCCAATTCCACGCTAATGTCGTCTTTGAGAATCAATTGTCCTCCTTGTGGATCCTTAGACTTTGCTAATCTGTCCAAAGATCGTACCTTATCTGAAATCACAGATTTTCTCTTCTCTAATATGAATATTTCAACTCTACTCCTTTAACAATCTTTAATCTTCATAGTTTCTTGGATAAAATAAAATTTGGATTATCATAGAAATGTATAAAACCCAGTAGTCCACTCCTCATCAAAATCTTTGTGGGCCAACCAAATTCTCAAATTTGAGTATGATGGGTTGGGTGACCACTGATCAAACTGCAACAGTAAAGGAGAGAAACAGCTTCACCCAAGTCTTGCAGTGTAGGGTAGGGACCCTCACCTACTTTAGTTTACCATTAGGCACATCAAATAAGGATCTCAGTTTTTATAATTCAGCCATGCAGCGGGACAAGAGAGCTAGTAGGTTGGCAAAAAGCAGCTTGTCAGAGGCAGGGAAGGAAGTGCTCATTAAGAGCACCATATCAATTATCCCTACATATTGCATGTCTTTGTTTAATTCTAACTCTGTTACAAGAAAACTGGAAAGGCAGCAAAGAAATTTCCTTCGGGATTCAGTGGATGAGGCAAGGTTGTTTCATTTGGTGGGGTGGGAGACTCTTACATCTCCTAAATGGTGGGGAGGTCTTGGGAGCAAAGATTTTAAGGTTTTCAATAGAACTTTGTTGGAAAAATGATTGGGGAGATTTGGGGTGGAATTGCAAGCTTTGTGGAGAGGTTGACAATGAATAGATATGGGGTGATGGAAGGGGGTGAGGAACAAATGATATCACTATGCCGTTTTGGTGTGGAGTATGAAGGAATATTCTGAAGGAGTTGGAAGATTTTTATGGGAACATTTCCTTCTAGGTTAGTGATGGAGTAGGACGTTATGGGCCATAAGTGGTGGGGGGAGGAGTTAAAGGATGACTTTTCGTGTATGTATAGGATCTCGTGCTAAAGGGAGTTGTCTGTTCAACTAGGTACGGGAGCTCTTGGGGTGGGGTGGGGTGGGGTGGGGTGGGGTGGGGGTACGTTTTGGGATTTGAGGTTCAGGAGGGATTTTCAAGGTTGAGAGTTGAATCAGTTTTCAAAGATTGTTTGCTTTACTTCATAAGCACTGTTAGCCATTTGATAGATGGCCAAGTTAGCTTGTTGTTAATGAATTCTTATTACTTGATAAATAAAACAATAAATGATATGTTCTGGTTCCTAAGAAAGGAACCCCAGGTTTTTTAATGGAACTTCAACGCCTAACCAATCACTCAAGGCTAAATGTTTGTTCAGCTTATTTTGTTGGTCCAACCAGTCATATGTGAATAATTCTACTGCTTTCTTAGATTTTGTGCTCTTTAACTCTAGACTATCCATAGTCATGTTTAAGTCTTTCTAGATTTTTTGATTTTGTGGCTGGTTTCCGGGTTTTGACTTATATCATGTAAACGGACTGGCATATTAACTTTTGTACTCTTTGCATCTTCTTGATGCCAGTAATGAGAACTTTCTTCTTCAAGAAAACAGTAAATGATAGGGACATAGGAGGAGGAGATCTTTTGGAGGTCGCCAACAACAATGGGTTCCAAATCTTCTCATATATGTGTTAACTCAAGTTGATAGCAACCATCAATATCTGACTGAAAGGGGCATGGATCGACTTTATGAGAATAGAAAGAGTGACTGTCTGAAATGTTGTAATTGTTGTAAGTCTTGCGGCTGCAAGGTTAGGGTAAGGATTTGGTGGAGATGTTGTGCGGCTGCTGGGCTGGTCCTCTTGAGGTGGGTTCTGGGCTGTGTGGATTCTAGGATTTTTTTAGTGGTTTTTGGGTTTTATGAGTAGGAAGCATTTCATGTGGGTTTTGGATCATGAATCTCTGAAGGTCTCTTAGAGGGTGGCATTGGAGCTTTTCTTTTGGAGGGATAGGTCGGCTGAGGTTTAGCAGATGAGACTTATTATGAACTGGTCCTAAAGGGGATTGGGGGTGAGGGGGGAGAATTGTGAGTCCTGACAGAGATAATTGAAATTTTGTAATTTTTAACTCACTTGGATGCACTACTGTATAACCTGGTCCAAGAGAGGGACCAATTAATAGGTTATGGCTTGGATGACCTGCGAAGTAGCAACTCTGTTGCCAAACATCTGTAGTTTCTGGCTACACTGATCTGATACTCCTTCCCTCCCAATTCATGCGAGACACTATTTGACTGGGCACAAAATTTTAGAAAGAAAGGAAGACTTTGAAACTTGTGGTCTAAAACAAGCCATAAACATTTGTATGGTTATAAATCATCTCATTAGGTTCAATTTAGTACAAAGGTTTCTGTAGTAGGAATGTATAGTAATAATAATAATAATAATATGGTTCAAATGTCAGTATCTTAGAATAAATTATTAAATAGGCGGATAAATAGGCGGATTGACTTGGGAGACCGTTGTACTAGGTTCCGTTTGTAAGTTGGACCCTTGTACTTACGACTATGCCTATTGAACCCTTAAACTCACTGACACACAATATTTTAACACCTCTGACCATTGACCGAACTTATATGGCATTAATATTGTTGACTTGGAATAATGCGTGATTCCACACATTTCAAAGCGAGTGAGTAAATATTTTACATTAAAAAGCCATTAAAGTTTTTTTAAAAAATCAAATGAAAAATGCCCAAGAAAAAGACTATTCAAGAAAGAAAAAAATGCCCAAGAAAAAGGAAGAAGCAGAAGTTATCTTCTTCAAAGCCTTCAAACCACCCCCAACCCCCACAAACCCAACCCAACCAATTTTCTTCTTCCCATTCCACCCTTTCCTTTTTCTTTGGATCCACTCACCATTCTCACCCCTCTCTTCTTCTTCTTAACGCCTCGCAACACTGCGCCC
>JAPFFP010000089.1:8519609-8532660 GCA_026153255.1 Solanum medicagineum | reverse complement strand
TCCGAAAGATCCTCGTCTCAAAATTATAGATAGTGAAACTAGATCTTGACTTAAAAAATGAGAGAACATATATGTGGACCACATTCAAAAGGGTGTGAGACAATACTCACATATAAATATCTAACAATTATTTTATGAGTTTAATTATTTATTTATTTATATTTTAAAAAATACAATAGAATTATTATTTTTTTTCTCTTTATTCTCTACTTCTCTTCATTTCACCCTCTCTCTTCCATTTTGACGAATAGTTAGTTTTTTTTTTAATTGACTTCTTCCACTACAATGGAAATATCTTTTTCTTAATTATTCTACAAACATATATATCTGTTTCTTTCTCTTTCACTATGCATTCTTTTGTGCTTTCTTTTTTCAATACATAAAAATTGCATTTTTATATCTACAATCAAAGCTAACCTTTTTATATATTTTTTAAATTTTTATTGATTTTAGGATTTGTTGATATTTTTTTCACAAAATTAAGTATTTTTTGAAGTGTTCTTTTCATTTTTCTATTATTGTATTGTTTTTCATAGAAGACGGAAAATCTCTTGAACAACTATTATAAATATGAATGTTACAAATTAAGGTTTTTTTAAAAAAAAATGAAAGATAACATTATAATTTAAGAAAAAACGGAAGGAATAAAAATAAAAACAAAAGACAAGAATCGCAACATCGTCATTTTACCAGCACCATCTAATACCTATGAGAAAGAGAGAGACTATACTTTGGATTCAAATTGAGAAAGGAAACAAATCTTAAAATTAAGAAGGAATTGGATTATAGTATAAGTAGGATCAAATATTACCTTTAATGTTTTTCTAAATTATATTTTTTTTTAAAAATGAAAAGGTATAAATATTACTTGAAAAAATTATGGTAATTATCTTTAAAGTTACCTGGTAGTGTAGAAAATCTTCGTACACTTATGGTGCATATAATCTAAACTCTTATTTTATACCACGAGTTTCAAAATCTTCATTTTTCTCTTAAACGCATTGTCAAATCAAATAGTGACACATAAAATTTGGACGGAAGGAGAGTTAGGTCATCCTTCGTCTTATTTTTATGTAACACCCTCTATTTTAATTTGATTAAAAAAGAATATCACTTTGCTATAATTAAAAGAATTTAGCTTTAAATTTTTTTTAACCGTATAAAGATCTAAGAATTCTCTTAGATCACAAAGGCCACTAATAATTTTGCTACTCATTCACTACACATGGGGTTTTGGTGTAAACAATCTCAAGTGGTCCTTTAGCCCCACACTTCCCAAAGCAATGAAATAAATATTGTACTAGTAGTCAATTTCTTATTTTTTATTATGTTGAATATTCTGCATTCAATTAAATTTGAATTTGCATAGTAAGGAGAAAATACCATCTAACAAACCTGACTCTATAATTACAAAAAAAAAAAATTCAAACTCCAGACCTTAAAAAAAATACGTATCACTACATTACAATATTTATGATTTCAGTATCCTATTGTTGGTATCTTTTATCTCTGTTTGGCTACGTGTGATAAGATTATAATTAAAAATTATGTGATAAAACATATAATTTGAAATTTTTAAATTATACTTTTTTATCTATAAATATAAAACTTCATCAATTATCTTAATTTTTCATACGACCTTGTCTAAGTTGGACATCAAAAATAGAATCATGAAAATTTGTACTATTCTTGTAATTCGGCCAAACCATACAGACATGATGCAAGTAAAATGTTTGGTTGAACGTGTGTTATGACAACACACCCAATATATTCTCAAAAAGGGCGTCTTGGGATGATGGGGTCTATCGAAAGTAACGCTGATACGATGGATTTACTTCTATCTTTATAGGATGAAAACGTTATTTTCCTCTTCCTATTTCTTTTTCATTCCAGACAAAATCCGATAAATTGAAATCGAACTCCTATAGTACAATTTGAAGTCATCTGCAGGAAAATTGCAGAAACAGTCCCTCGATTCCTGCCAGCACTTACCTTTCCAGAGCGGTCGTGCAGTCACAGGGGGAGTAATTCAAGCGAGACTCTCAGTGAATCTTTCGGTCCCTGATAGTGCCATAACTCTTGAATCTGTAGTGGCTAGGTTAGGCAAGCTCAAGTGTGAACCTCTTCCATATTCTGCTGTAGGTGTACCGCATTATGCTTCAAGCTTCGTCGTCCCCAGCAAAAGCACTCATCCTTCCAGCCGCTAGCCATAGCCAGACTATTGTATTGATACAAGACCCTGGATAGTAATACTCATCAGTGGAATCTTAAAATACCAACGGTAAGTTGAGGAAATGAGGTGAAATAAATGCAGAATAAGATGAATCTTCGTGGCAGCGAAGTGATGACTCCTTCGAAGGCACTTCAACCGCCCCAATTAAAGGCCATTGAGTGCTTCGAATTTTGGCAGATATGATCACTTCAACATTGTAAAAGTGATTTATATTGTTAACATGACCTTTCTAGCGATTCTCAGGAAAAGCTATAAGTGTGTGTTTAATATTCAGAAGCAATCAAGCATACTGCATTTAAATTAAAAAGTTATTTTTCTTTCAGTTCACAGAACCCATCAACCCATTTTATCTGCTGCATGTAATCGTCAGTAGAGACTCATCTTCATGCATAAACATTAACCCCAACTCCCCCACCCAATGACAGTACGAAAGAAATGGCAAAAGCACCATCCTGTCATACTCTAAAAGGTAGTAATCATGCCGACTGCAAACATTTCCCACTTCAAACCAGTAACTGGTAACCAATTTTGGCTTAAAGCACCTACCGATTTTTTCAATCACAAAAGAAATAGGACTTGCAGGAAAGAAGTGGGTGCACTATCCCAACATTCACCAATGACAACACATCCAGTGTAATCCCACAAGTGGAGTTTGAGGAGGGTAGGATGTACGCAGGCCTTAATTCTACCTTTATGGGCCAAGGCGATTGTTTTCGATAGACCCTTAGCTCAAAGAGAAGTTACCGAAAAATGGATGCAAGAAAATACCATGGCAAAATAGTTGCCAAATGATATATACCTATCATCACGAGTTATTAGCCTTCTAAAGCATATGTCGGGACCTGCATTCAATTTACAAGATACTGATGTGAGTAACAGATATGTAAGTTATCTCAGACTAAAATACTTGCTTCAAATTCAATGTCAACTTAGCTAAAGCTGTTTGCATATGAGAAGATCAATGGCTTTGGCTTATCTCTTTAAGGCTCACAGGGGAAGGTGATCTGGTGGAGTAATTTCTGATACTTGAGGAACATCATGAGGGGCTCTGCCTTTTTATTACTCCTCTAACCCAATTTATGTGACAGTGCCACGAAGTTCAATGCAGGGGAAAAAAAAGGACACTCGAAACTCATCTATAACATGTCATAAAATTTTTGGGGCTATAAAATCATGTCATTGAAAAATAGAAAGTTAAATCAAATTGTTGCAAAATATAGAGAAGTGTCCTTTTCTTGTGGCAGACTAAAAAGGAAACCGTGACATATTTGATGTAGGAAGTAGTAATGGAAAATTATATCTTATCCTAGACAATCTAAAAACGAAACGTGATATACCAAATGACCCTCACTGCCTAAAAAGGCAATTGCTTGTAAAAAAGCCATGTTTCCTAAAATCATGATAATAACAGCTGATTCAGAAGAAGTAATTACATATTCAGTTCAGCCCTTATTATACCTCGAGCATGTTCTCGACAGGAGTACAGGATATTGTGCGACCCAGGCTGTTCAAATTATCATATTGGAGAATCCTTAACTTCCCTTCCTGTCGGAGAATAAATCATGATGAGCTTTTTAAGACGAGAATATACTTATCTTTAGGACTAAGAAAAAAAGATTCACAAAAAGCCTATATTGGCTACCTTGGTTCCATAGACAAGGCCACCACCAACCGAAGGATGGAAACAAGCGACATTGACCTCATCCTCCGCACTGGGAAGAACTCTTACAAGTTCCATATCAGAAACTCTATAGACCTGATTCAGAAACGTAAAACTTAGGACATAGAGAAGAAGGAATATGCAAAACAAAGAGGAAAATTTCCCCTATGGCTGCCAGCACATTGGCATCCAATTTCAAGAGAAAATTAATATGTACATTGCCCCTATTTAACCGAAGCATCACTGTGTTCCTCTTCGGGGGTTTCTTCAATTCTCAGGCCTCAGCTTTCACCTTTAAGGGCTTATTTTATTTGCATGATGCAAGTTGTATTTGACTTGTCTCTCAAAGCAGATGTCCAATGAAGTTCCAGAAAATGCTTATTGTCTCTCAAAGCAGATGTCTAATGAAGTTCCAGAAAATGCTTATCAAAAGCGTAAAGAATAAAGGTTGATTCGCATTAGTTTTCCATGGTTACCTCGATAGTGGTTACTCAATCAATCAACTAGAATCAATGTTGAACTTGTTGGGGCACATTAGATCAAAAATCAATCAACTACTCGAACACATTTAATGCCATAACTAAACAGTTTTTCTTCTCAGCGAATTAGGTGTTTTCTAAGCCTCATGCTTGTCTCTATACTGAAACTTAAGTCTCTGACTAGTCTAAGAAGCTTGCTACTAGGTTAAATTTAAAATAACAACTAAACATTATACAACTAGTTGAAAGTGCATAAATGGATCATTTGATTCCATTGTGTTATGTTCTTAATAAGAATCATAGTTAATATTGATTAAGAGATATTATAAGCCTACAACTTTCCTCCAAGTAATTTTAGGTCTGCCTCGTCTTGTAATAGCATATTCAGTCGTCATATTGTCGCACCTATGCCAGTGCATATGCATATGGAGTGTCCACTTGAGATATGGACAAACTATAATGCTATTTTAGAAGACTAAACTTAGACATCTGACTTACTGGCATTTAGAGTGCTCTCTACTATTTCAAGTTTTGGCTAATTCCCTTGCTAGATTTGTCAATAAATTTAATATAATCTACAAACTGAATTCACCAGAGAACCTCCTGAATATTATTGGTTAGTTCGTCTTTTTTCTTTTCAAAGTAAATAATTTTTTTTTTATCTTATCAAAAAAATGGATGAACTCACCAATAATATTCAGGATAAGGTTCCCTGGTGCAATTTTATTCAGGATTGGTTAGTTCATCCATAACTAGAATAAACAAATAGGGCTAAGGTTATATATCGGTATATACTTAAACAACAACAACATACCCAGTGGAATCCCACAAGCGGGGTCTGGGGAGACTAGAATGTACGCAGACCTTACCACTACCTCATAGAAGTAGACAGGTTGTTTCCTGGGAACCCTCGTCTCCATCGGTATTAACCGATAATTGTGGAAATTCCTCTAAACCTTCAGCAGATTTTTAATAAACGTGGTATTAGGCCAGCTTGTGCGCACCTCGGCTAATTCCACAGGACACCTGCTACCTCTTACCAGCACGGTACTAGGTTAACTTCATCCACCAATGTTTTCTATATAAATATCCTTTTATGTTATTTATATATTTGAATTTGATTAATCCTTTGTTCCTTCAAACATCCACTGAAGTCTTTTTGTCACTTCATCATATGGTTTCTCTAGATCAATCGAAGTATCGTGGAAAAAAATCCTTCCATCCTTTCTCTATAAATTTTCATCATTCCTCTTTGCAAAGGACAAAACCTCCATTATAAATCTACACGATACAAACCCATTTCTTTTGAGAAGGTAACAACCTTTTTGTGTAACTACTTGCTACAAAATAAAACTGCAGCTATCCATAATCACAAAAGGGAATATAGGAAGATGCTCTAAACTAAAAGCTACTTATAGAGATCCTAGAAAATTAACAAAAGTTTTTTATATATTCCATACATTCCAAAAAAGAGAAGGGCTAAAAACTTCATCTACAGTTGCTGGATAGAGCTAATACTGTATTCAAAACTCATTTGATTTTTCTCTTTCCAAGCTGTCCACCAAATGCAGGCAGGGACAACTTTCCATCTTTCTTTTTGTTCTGAGCGAATGTTGTATTTGTTCCAACACTTCAAGTGTATCTCTTGGCACCACCCACACAATATAAATCCAAATTAGTTCTCCATCACTATTATAATGCCCCTAAATCTATGCACCATAATTCTTTTAAAATTTTTTATCTATAATCCAGAAATTGAATACCAGGATAGTTTATACAAACTTTGAACACCTTCCTCATTCTTTCATATCACTCTTTCTTTCTCCACTCATTTGGTATCTTTCTATTCCTCAAAATAAAATTTAAAAGCTTAGTTGGGCAATACAGCTCTAACCTCATCAAGCTACTTCCAACCTTTACATGGATATCATCTGGACACCTATATATCTAACCATCATATTCCTCACAACATTCACTTGAAGTAGATCTACTTAAGGTTTCCATCTTTCCCAAGTGTATGAAGATCCCTAAAGCTACTCTTTTTTGTTATCTTTTTGATAAGTGGATAGAAATAATATCTCTGTATCTCATTGATCTCACTATCTGAGAAAACACCATGTCATGGTTTAAAGTTAATTTCTTGAAATGTCTATAGGCTACTGAAAATATTTCAATGAGTACATCAACATTTTAGAGCAAAGAAAAAATTATGCATCATAAACTGAAACAAGCATCAAGAAGTGTTTACATAACACAGCTATAAAGACCCATGAAATTAGTAATACACTTAATAATTTCTAAGCTCAATCAGAAGATGATGTTTCACACCTCAAGAATCGTGTAAATGGGAATAGTTGTGTCTCCATCAATTACCACACTTTTCAGTAGTGAGCTATGCCGACGCCCATAAGCAAGTAACAGATGCTCTGAAGTTGGAGAAAACTGCAATTACAATAGATGAGGAGCCCCAATCAATGTTTCAGATCGATAAGCAACAAGGCATAGTCCAAGAAGAACAGAGTTTTACTATTATGTGTCAATAGTTGAGTCCTTTTTTTCTTCTGGATAAGTTAAGTTGTCAATGTTGACTACAGAAACATACCCCGTGAAATCCCACAAGTGGGGTCTGGGGAGGGTAAAATGTATGCTGACCTTACCACTACCTTATAGAGATAGAGAGGTTGTTTCCAAAAGACCCTCATTTCAAAAATATCGTCCCCAAAAATAGAAAATACTAGATATGAAACAAACGACTAGAGTTGAAAGCAAATGATAATTTATAAAGACAATACAAATAACAAAATAAATGACGGACAAAAACAATACAATATATAAAGACACGACTACCTCAACTAATCTACTATATCATAAGGTCATACATCATTCTACCCCTACTAGTTGTCTAACCTTCTACCCTAATACGCGACCTCCACTCGTTTCTATCTAAGGTCATATCCTCGATGACACAAAGCTGCGTCATATCCTGTCTAATCACCTCCTTCCAATACTTTTTCAATCTACCTCTACCTCTCCACGTAACCGCTAAATCCAACTTCTCGCACCTCCTAACAGGAGCGTCAATACTTCTTTCTCTGCACATGCCCAAACCAGTTGTCAATGATTGACTAACTTCACAAAACTAAGAAATAAGCAACTTATGAAAGGGATGTTCTAATGATGTAGCGAGATGTGGGGCATCTTCTCCATAAGTCCTAATACGAGGAGCTTCTTAGTTCCAAAACAGGTCTGTTTCTTCACTTGGCTAGTTACAAAGGGGTGATCCTAACAGCAAAAAGTTGAGAAAGAGAACTATCAATTGTGCCAGTTGATGCTTTATGTGAAAAGAATTGTGAGAAGATAAGAATATTTACTTTTACATTGTTAGATAGCGTGTTGCTTATGGTGGGATATTCTATGATGGTGCGGTATTGGGTGGGTAACGGCGCACACCATGAAAAAAAAAAGTATAGCTGGGAGTTTAGGAGGAGGAGACCCAAAGCGTGGACATTGCACCCTTAGAAATGATGTGGATCATATGGAAAGAGAAGAATAGTAAAGCTTTCGATGAGTGAAGAAACATTTTGTACATTTGAGAATAGCCTCTTTTCCCTCATCCCTCTTTTCCCACATCCCTTTTTGGTGCACCATGAGGTTCCTATTTGTATAAATGGTTGGGTGTTCTTCATAAAAAACCTTCTTTTTGTAAGGCTTTCTAGTGTTCTAGTACACTTCTTGTTTATGGGCATGTTTTGGCCCTTTCATTTGATGAAACTTTTTCTAAAATCTAAAGAATAGTGGTTAGACCAACAATGATATATGAGGCAGAGTGTTGGCTAGTCAAGAACACCCCAAATTCAAAAGATGAATGTAGAGGAATTAAGGATGCTACGGATGTGTAGACATACTAGAAGATATAAGATTAGGAACAAAGTTATACAGGACAAGTGGGAGTGGCCTCCATGGAAGACAAGATGAGAGAAGTGATGCTGAGATTATTCAGAAATGTAAAAGGAGGTGTATGGATGTGCAAGTAAGGAGGTGTGGAAGGTTGGCAGTAGCAAGAGTTAGCAGGTAGTTAGGCCGAAGAAGAACTGGGGACGATGGTTAGACAGGACATGGCACAATTTAAGCTAACCGAGGACATAACCCCTAGATAAGATGGTATCAAAGTTGAGGATAAGGATAA
This sequence comes from Solanum medicagineum, assembly GCA_026153255.1. Lineage (NCBI taxonomy): Eukaryota > Viridiplantae > Streptophyta > Magnoliopsida > Solanales > Solanaceae > Solanum > Solanum medicagineum. The sequence goes on along the minus strand of JAPFFP010000089.1, from coordinate 8,524,102 downwards.
AATGATTATAGATAACCGAGTGTTGTTGCACGTTATGTGGGAGAGGCAGGGGCTAGCCTCATCTTCTCTCCTTTTTATTAGTAGTACTCTCTCTGTTTCAAATTATTTGAACTACTTTCCTTTTTAGTCTATTTCAAAAAGAATGTCCATTTCCCTTTTTATCAACCCTTTAATTTCAACTTTCCACATGACATATTTAGGACCATAAAATTAAAGGTTATTTTAGTATATTTGACATATTTTTAATTTAAGAACACAAGATTCAAAAGTCTCTTTTATTTTCTTAAACTCTATGCCAAGTCAAAATAGGTGAAACATATTGAAACAGAGGGAGTGGTATCTAATAGTTGTATAGTTTCTTATTCTCCAATGTGTATTACTATCTTTTGCCTCATTTCCCTTGTATCTCGCTGATTTTTTGTCATATTTTCCTGCTACCCTGCTTCAATAACTTCTCTTTTGAGACGAGGGTCTATCGGAAATAGGATTCCCACCCGAACAAAGGTAAGAGTAAGGATTGAAGTCCTAACTTTCCAAAACCATTTCCTCTACTTCTCTCTTTCATATAAATCTAATATATTTTCCATTTCCTATAAGTTTTAAAACAAAAACTATTAGATCTAAAGTTTTATTTCCTTAGAAAAAAGAAAAGGCAAAAAGAAAGAAAAAGATCAACTGTTTAGTTCCACGTAGAACTGCTCCTTTTTCCACCAGGAAAAAATGTTTAATAAAACAAAGTCATGAACCTAAATGAAGCATTTACCTGAATTGAAGTTAAACAATGAGCAGCTCTAATTGCCCGAGCCGCAAGCACGGAACCGAACCTACACACGACAAAGAGTATCAAGTAACCAACAATCATAACAGGAATAGAAATAAAGAATGGGGGAGAAATTAGACAGAAAAGAAACGAAAAGTGAAGCTATTGTGATTCGGTAATTACGTTGCCTCTTCCAGGGAATATACCCGTAGCTCATACATAACCTGGTGGGCATCAACTGGATGTCTGGTTGGAGAAGTCGCAGCTGCCATAGTATCATAATGAAGATGACCATGAAAGCCAGGATCAGAGTCCAAGTTTGGCAGAATGCATGCAACACAAGCTGCTAAAAATCTCCCACATGGTGAAAAATGGGCTCCCATCTCACTGAAAATAATACCTCAATGTAAGCATTCAGAAGAGTTCATCTAACAACATATCTCTTTTCATTCTGATACACAAATAAGGAACTGTCAAATTAATACGTGAAAATTTTCCCAAGTATAGGGGTAAGAGGCTAGTCATCAATGACTCTAATAGAAATATTACGTTCAAGATGATTCTTCATGACAACTTAATATCCCAGTGTCTTTAAAAGCTTAGACGTATAGGTCGTCAAGCTAAGGATTTGAAGCAGTACATATCATGCCCACCTGCAAAGTACGGCATGAGGTATTATTAAGCGACATCTTTCAGCGTCAAGTGGTGCACATGGAACCTTAATATCATAAGGCCATATTCTGAGTTTCACAATGCAAGGTAATTCAGCAGCTGCTGCTGCAGCCAGCGAAGTAGCTATCTCTGACTGGATGCGACCAATAGAAGTTTGAGAATCACTCTCATCATGCACAACATTACCGGGGGCAGCACCATCACCAGCTCCAGCAACAGGGATCGCTCGAGCGCGTGAAGAACGGTGCCGAGAACCAGATCTTCCGGATCTTGGATGACCATTGCTTGAAATTACCAAGGGAACAGCAGAAGGATTTTCCAATTCAGCATAAGTCGATGGATTGATGGTAGCACCACTAAGCTCTGAATGAGTTGTTTGTTGACCAGCTTGGCTTCGGCCAATCAACCATCCTTGCAAAAAAGGCAATTCCCAGTGTACCGGGTCACTAAAAGGGAAAAACTGATTGTTTCTTTCTTCTGGCTGCAGATCAGTCTCCATGGGATCAACTAAAGGTTGAGTACCTGTCTCGTTTTCCCTGACAGAAGAATTAGTATGAGCTTCTTGTGCAGGAGATGCACTTTGCTCAATAGGTGACAATAAAAGTTCATACTGGCCAGAAGGAGTTGAATATGTCAGAAGGCGGACAGATGACGAAGTGTCTGCTCTCTGCTGTACACTGTCAGATCCCACATCTGTATCACTCTGCTGCATGGGCATTCTAGGATCACCTCTAGCAATTGACGGCCACATCAGGAAAGGTAGAGACATGATAGGCAGTTCATTTGCTGAAGCAGATTGATAAGTGGAATGAGCATCAGTCACATACACAGTAGGAGGAGGATACCGCAAGTTAACCGGAGAGGTCGCAAGAGTCATTGAGGGATCTGATGAATCCAGGTTGTTGACCTACAAAATAAAGGATTGAAGGCATCTAAAACAATCACAATTCATACCACAAGTCACCAAAAAACACAGCAATACCTCAGCTGTTAAAAGAAACGGGGCAGCATGTGGGTGGAAATGGACAGCACGAAGAGAACGCCGTGTCTTCAGTATAATTGTTGGTGAAGGAGCCTCTCCTCTTCTGTTATAGTGCCATATGTAAAGCTGTCATAGATTGCAAAATCAGCACCACCACAAGAACATGAAATGTAAATCACCCAAGAGAGTGTTTTGACTCTGAAATTTTTACCTTGTGGCCTGAAGCAACAGCCAGAACTTCCCCCTGGGCATGGAATGCAATGGATGCAATTGGACGATCTGTAGGAAATGAATATTTCACCAGTTACAGTCAAAAGAAGAGTAAAGCATGCACAGGTTTTTCTTTCAACTACTGAGGTGTTACAGGTCATTACAAAAATCACGCGATCCTATACACACTGCAGATTTTGCATCCCACAACCTCACTTCATGGTCCAAACTTCCACTTGCAAGTATTTCAGGGTACAATGGATGGAAACGAACCTACAGATGTTAACCAGAATGTAAGACATCAAGGAAGAAAGGTGATATTCCAAAAACATTCTCCAAAAAAAAAAAAGAAGAAGAAGAAGAAGAAGAAGAAGATGGTCTCACCACCCAAGGTGTCCTGCGGTGTCCACTCAAAACCTTTAAGCATTTCCCAGTTTGGCAGTCAATTATTTTCACAGTATGATCTCCACTGCCACCATGGGAAAATTATATGTCAGTAAACATAGCAAAGTAAAGTTGCTGAGATTAGTCCCAACCAATAGAAGTAAAATTCTTGCCTGTGTATCTTACATTGTTAATATGGAGGGAGAATTCACAAATGACTATAACATAATTTTGCATATATCCATATGGGCTATGGTTAAGAATAGGTAATTTGCAACATCGGCACACTAGACAATTAAGATAACTACGACCAAATCGAACAGATAGATACAAGACTAGCATAACATAGCACATATTGTACATGTCTATGTGATCGAAGAGAGACTGACTGCGTAGAAGCAAGTGTCTGGTCATCAGGACTGAATGCTGCTGCAATGGTAGACCTTGGAGGAGGCAACAGTGAGCAATACTTGGCTGCTAAATGTTGTAATGACTCTGCCTCTACCCTGCAATAATTAAATAAGACAGACAGCGAAAAAGGGTGGAGTAGATTCTATCAAACTTAAAAGAAAACAAAAAGAGAGATAATGAAGTTACACTTACCATGATATTAGTCCCCGTCTAGCATCACTTGCGACTTCGCGTTTTAACCCATAGGAGTCAAGAGTACATTTAGTATTCTCACCCCAAAACTTTCTGGAAGCACGCTTAGTTCGAGGAGCTACCTCCCTCCTTGTTAACAGCTGAAAGACATTACTGTAGCAGGTAGAAAAATAAACCGTATCAGCAGCCAAAACAACAGCAGATAAATGCCACCTAATTCATTCCACATGCTCACAAAATTTACTTGGCTAAATATCTAATTGGCGGAATGACCTGGGAGACCCTCGTACTTGACTCCATTTGTAAGTTGGACCCTTAAACTTACGACTTTGCCAATTGAACCCTTAAACTCACTGAATCACAATATCTTAAATCCCTTTCTCATCCTACGTGTGTGCGTGTAGTGCACCCATTTACACGTGGAATTCCATGTCATTTTTAATGACACATAAGAAATAAAATATTAAAAAATAAAATAAAAAATAAAAGGCTACTTTTGCATATTGTATAAATTTTGAACATTATTTTCTCTATATTTGCTCTCAAATTGAGTACCAAATTCACGCCAAATGGGTGAAATTCTTACCTATTTGTCTTGAATTTCACATAATAGGTTCACAAACACAAACCCAAGAAATCTCCATTACAATTTTGAATTTATTTCATAAATTCACAAAACCCATTTATTATTCTCAAAGCTTTATCAAGCTTATCGATGAAGTTTCTCAACTTTTCAATACCCACTATCATCCTTCACATTAACTCATACAAAATTCAAAAATACTCACGAAATTGAGATTGTGGGATGGGAATGTGACAAAACAAAAAGGACCAGGGGTGGTGTTGATTTGCGACAAAGGAAAGGAATTTTGAGAAAGTATT
>JAPFFP010000089.1:8493554-8511237 GCA_026153255.1 Solanum medicagineum | reverse complement strand
AAAAATTTCTTTTACCCTTACCCCCCTCCCGAGCTCCTTCCCCCCGCCCCCCGCCCCCCAAAAAAATTTAAAATAATTTAATTTGTTTTAAAAAAATGTAATCTAAAAAAAATAAAATTTTTAATAACCCGACTCCTACCACCACCACCCACACCCTCCCTCAACTGTCTATACGCCCCCAAAATATAATAATGTCAATTTTCATTCTTTTATGAATGAGTCTCTTTTACTCATATTATCCATTAAATTATCTATTTTAAAGTGAGTAACATAAGTTTAACCCATTTTTTATCAATTTTAAATGGGTTAGTTACCACTTACCCAACTCATTTAAAATAGGTAAATATGGGTAGATACTCAGATAACTTACCCATTTTGCCACCTCTGGACTTACAAAGTGTAATGGAGAAATAAATAGTGAAATAAAAAAAAGGGATGACAAAGCCATCAACGGCTTTAGGACATGCTGCCAAAAGTTTTTGTAACATGTAAAGCACATACTCCAAATAAGGTAAAGATGGAGTAACAAGGGGTGTTAAACGGATGGATTGGATTAACGTTGAGAACATTAGCATGAGTTGAAATAGAAATTGAGATGGATTATGATCTGCCCAAACTTACTTTGGGCTCAAACGGATTAGGCTCAAACGGGCTAAAATTCGGATTGGGTCATAACCCACTCAATCTCAATAATTTTAACATATTTTTATTTATTTATTATAATCACAATTTGAATTTCAACTCAAAATATAAAAGTAAAAAGTCACAAATTAATAGATAAATGATAGAAAATATAAAATAGATAGAAAATATACATTGCATTAATGCAAATAAAGAACCTTAAAATAGGTTGAAATTGGAGATCAAATTGCGCTTAATTGAAGATTCTTTTGATATGGGTTAAGGCTTGAATGAGTTGAGAATGAACCCAATCAAAATTATCTTGAGCCCAATCCATAAAATTTTAGGCGAGTTTACCTATATTTGAGCTCATTTTGATACTTGTAGGAGTACTTGTCCACCAACAGTAGAGGAAATGTGACACGTTACTCCCAACGTTTGTGCAGCATTCACTAAGGCAAAATGTATGGATGGCAATGAGGTGGGACAGGTTGAGCCCCACCCCGTAAATTTTTAAATCACCTCACCCTGCCCTGCATGATGAGTCTTTTCATTTTCAACCCGCCCCATCCCGTATAAACCTGCCCCACTTAAATTTTTAAGTTGTTTTATTTTTTAATTAAATTTAATATGAAAAATATTTTTTAAAAAATTTTTTGCTAATCAACATCTTAACAACTAATTAACTATTTTTAATTGATATTTCAACAATTGTTTCTTAATCATTAATTAAAAGTTTGTAATTAACATTTCAATAACTAACAATTTACCGGACATGTCCAATTTAAATTTTAGAAAAAAATAAAATTAACGTCAATGTTTGATATAAAAGGTTTATATCTTTGATCTTTACTAATTACAAATATTTAAACCCACAACCCGCCCCGCCCCGCATTAGTTTAAAACATAGTTACTTCAACCCGCCCTACACTACAAAATTTTAAACCTACTCCGCCCTGCCCCGCAACATTCACTAAGGTAAAATGACAATTAAGCCTACGACATTGTGAGAAAAATTAATAGTTCACAGATATTAAAATGTTCACACTAACAATATGGATTAATGCAAAATAGAATAAAAAGTATGAAGGCAATTTCGCAAGGAAACTTGAACAAAATGAGAGCATTATCAACAAGGACACGGCAAAATCTAAGTGGTCTGAGAATATATTAAATGTCGATGCAATGAGCTAACTCACAAGAGAAATTGCTTTTTGGGTAAGTGATGCAGAATAAGGATAGGAATTGTACATGTAATACTCGCACTGCACAACCTTAGTGAAACAACAGTAAAATTCTTATTGCAGAGCCGTCGAGAAATAAGTTCAGTTTTCACCTCTGTCAACCCAACCATGCTGATTTCAGGATGTGTAAAACAAGCAGTTGAGATACTCAATTAGTTAAGCACATGGTCTCTTCCAGAAACTTGTTCGACAACTATTTCATAAGAAAAGGTCATACTGAGTTGTAATATGATATCGATTACAAAGGAAAACGTTTGAGTTGTATAGACATGTTAGTAACCAAATTCACTACACACCAGATATTCCCTAAGCATTGGCAACATGAGCAAGCATCGTTTTACGATTTTCATCACCAATGCAATAAAGTATTATAAGAACAACATTAACAACCATCTGAAAGCATATCGACAATATCAGAGTGTTCCAACTGACCAAATTTCCATTAGCATCAACAACTCGCATACGCTCAACAACACGAATAAAACCTCATTGTGTCCACAAGTTAATCTGAAAAAGTTTACCATTAAAATGCTCAAAATCCTAGACCATTAATCTGCATTAGTATAGATGTAGACTATTGTATATATTTTTTATAAGAAAGACATACATTTTTCAGACCTAGACCATTCATGAAGGGAGCTCTACCATTTGTAATTCGAGCTGCATCAACCTATAAAATGAAAATAGTGGTTCAGGACACGGAGCTCATTTGATTTTTTTTTTCACAAACCTGCAAATAATATAAAGATCACAATTTCATTTCTGGTTGAGGACAGGAGCTCAATTGAATTAGCTTCGTTAGAAGAATTGTACTGTGCAGATAGGCGAACAACAAACTTCTGGATGTAAGAGAAGATTCTGTTGGGCTAAAACTGTTGAATTGTGTGGCCATCTCATAAAAAAGTTTAACCTCTTAGAGAGAACATACTTATATTTACTTAATTATATTCTCAACAAAATCAATCCGAAGATACTCGTAGGCCAATCCCGTACAGCTTTCCCAAGAAGGCTGAATCATTAACAGTATTACTACTATACCTTGTATATATGTAGTTCCTTCTTTCTTTTCAACAATCATGGCCAACATACTCTAGCATGGTGGAAGAATGGGTTCAAAAGTAACTTTGGATCACAAGTTCAAATCGACATTCTAGGAGTATTTTTTGAATTTTCTCATATGAATAGATAATACTAGAGTAGTCTTTATCATTACAGCTACAGAGTTAGAAAACAGCTGTCTGTACAAGAATTGTGTGACTAAACATGCTTTACAATTAAAAATCTTGCACTAAACATGTATATTTGTATTTTTCTCCATTTATGCCTTTTTTTCATTCAGATTGTGAGATGTTTCATCGAAAGGCAGGGAATAAAGTACACTGAAGTATATGTTGCAGATTAAAGGTTCTACTTTATTGGATGTTCAGAAGAAATGGAACAAAATTTCTATTAAAATACATCTATAAATTCGAAAACAACAACAACATATAGAAAACAAACTTGTCTGAACGCCACTAAATAATATGTTAAAGCTAAAAAGACCTAACTTGGACTGTTAAAGACAATCAGAAGACTCTTGAAAGTGTTGTGTACAACTATTGTGTGACTAAAATTTCATGCAAAATGGAGCTTTGACACCAGCTAGAGCAAGAACAGATGCTGGAATTCCCCACAAGGAGTCACCACATATTAGACCAGAAGCCACTGTAGGTCCAAAATCTTTTGCCTTCTGCTTGTTATACATCTGCCTACCAAATACGATCAATGAGCCCAGACACATGTCAATGGCAAAGTAGCCTCCAAGGTAAAATGGTATAGCCATGCACATTGGACCCGGAATGAATCGATAAATTCCATACTTACTCTCAAATTTCTTGAGCAGCTACGTCACTATGTTGATGAGAATAGCAGCCACAAAAAAGCAAATAGAGAGGTTGAGGCAATGTTTGGGTAGACTTCCAAAACCTTAGACGCCAACTAGTGCGATTCCACGATACATGAGAGCATATGGTGCAGGGTATGAACCTTCTGGATCAGCTAAGTGATAAGCACTGTTGAAGATCCAGAAGGCTAGCAGGGTTATGACACATCACATGGCAACTCCAGTGAGTTGACTAAAGACTATGGAACACGCGGATGTAAGGGTTAAGTAACCTGTCCTGAAATCTCCCATCAAGCCAGAATCTGTGTTTAGTATGCTCATCATCAAACCACATAAAGCAAGTCCAACAATCACTCCACCATTCTCCAAACCAACCCAATAACTAAATGTAAGGATTACTATTTTTCCATAATTTGAGGCAAGGGACCAATCAGTGAGGCCAGCTCCATAAGAATTGCAAAATTCCAAAATAGGAGCAATTAAATAAGCAACCAAAACGTGATACCATTTGAGAGAGTGGAAGATCATGGGTACCACAATGATAGATATGACTGCAAAACCGGTGTATACCCCGGCGGCTACCCAATTGGGAATTTGGTCCTTCAAGAAGTAGTCATTTTTTAGCTTGTCATCATTGTAATCAGATGGAAGAAGAAGTTGTATCATTCCAATAGAAAAGCAATGTATAAATACAATAGATTGTGTGCTAACTTAGGAAAGAAATAAAAGATGATTCCTACAAATTCACTACCTAAATAAGGATATGCCCATTACTAGGAATTAAGTCTATATTCATTCTATAACACTCCCCCTCAAGTTGGAGCATAGATATATTGATCATGCCTAACTTGTTACAAAAGTAATCAACTCGAGTTCCATGCAACGCCTTCGTGAGGAAATCAGCCAGTTGCTCTTCTATCTTCATATAGCCAGTGGAAATCAAGTCCTCCTGAATTTTCTCATGAATAAAATGACAGTCAACCTCAATATGTTTAGTTCTTTCATGATATACCAGATTTGAGGCGATATGAAGAGCAACTTGATTATCAAACTAAACTTTTGCTGGTGTATGATGCTTTAGGCCAATTTTTATTAAAAGATGATATATCTACATGATCTCACATGTAGACTGTGACATAGCTCTTATGCAGCTTCTGCACTGGATCTAGATACAACACTTTTCTTCTTACTCCTCCATGAAACTAGGCTCCCTCCAACAAAGACACAATAGCATGTAGTCGATCTCCTATCAATTTTGGATCCAGCATAGTCTACATCTGCAAAACACTCAACACGGGTATGACCATGATTGCTATACAATATGCCAAGTCCAGGGCACCTTTCAAGTAACTTAGTATTTGTCTCAAAGCTTCCCAATGTTTAATTGTAGGGGCAGACATGAATTGGCTAACCACACTTACCGCGAAAGCAATATCCGGATGAGTCACAGTAAGGTAGTTTAATTTTCCAAATAGCCTTCTATATTTCTCCGGATAATCAAAAGGATAACTATCATCTTTCATAAGGTGCACTTTGGGAAGCATTGGAGTACTGCAAGGTTTTGCTGCCAACCTTTCGGTGTCTGCAAGTAGGTCAAGAATATACTTTCTCTGACATAGAAAAAATTCCCTTCTTACTTCTATTTACTTCTACTCCCAAAAAGTATCTTAACTGGCCTAAGTCTTTCATATGAAACCTAGTGTGCAGGAAAGACTTAATGGAAGAGATACAGTATAATCATTTCCTGTAATGACAATATCATCAACATACACAACAAGAAGGATAGTGCCAATTGCTGATTGCCGATAGAAAACTGAGTGATCACATTTGCTCATTTTCAACCCAAACTCTTGAACTACTTCACTAAATTTGCCAAACTAAGGCCAAGGACTTTGCTTCAAACCATACAAGGACTTCTTCAAAAGACACACTTTTCCATACTCCCAACAAAACCAGGTGATTGCTCCATATATACTTCCTCTTGAAGATCACCACGAAGGAAAGCATTCTTTATGTCCAACTAATGTAAAAGCCAGTTATTTGAAGCGGCTACAGAAATGAATAAGCGAACAGAAGTGAGTTTAGTAACTGGAGAAAAGGTGTCTGAGTAATCCACTCCATATGTCTAAGCATGCCCTTTGGTGACAAGCCTAGCCTTAAGACTTGCCACTGAACCATGTGGATTAACTTTAGCTGTGAACACCTACTTACATCCCACTGGTTTCTTTCCATTGGTTAAATCCCCCAAATCCCATGTACGATTTTCCTCTAAGGCATTGATTTCATCAAGCATCGCATCAGACCATCCAAGATGATTCAAAGCCTCTCTCACTGTTTTAGGTGTAGAAACAGAATATAGAAAAACAATCAAGGATCTAGATGCAGAGGATAAACGGTCATAGGAATCAAATTAGTTATGGAATATATGGTCTTACAACTCCGAGTACCTTTGCGAAGAGAAATAGGGAGATCAAGATCTAATGATGAAGTAACTGGTGATGGACATGTATCCTCGGTCTCTTACCTCCTCGAGTAAACATGAACAATTGATGGTTTTACTCGAGTTGTTGAGGGCACAATAGTTGATTCCTGCTCAATAGAAAAACAAGGAGATGGGAGAGCCATATCATCAGATTGTTTTGTCGTAGAACAAGCAACCTAATAGACCAACCACTCATCTTCCTCCCCCTGACTTGTAGAAATGGGAGGTGCATAGAGAAATGGTGTAGTCTCTGAAAATACTACATCAGTTGACATAAGATATCTCCCAAGTTCTACAGAATAACATCGATATCCTTAATAGGTTAGAAAAACACATTTTAATGCCTTGGGATCCAACTTAGAAACTGATGACCTAACATCTCGAACATAACATGTGCTTCCAAACACCTTAGGTTCCACCATAAATAGTGACTTGTTTGGAAAGAGAACTTTGTAAGGTATATTACTAACAAGCACAGTAGATGGCATGTGATTTATCAGAAAATAAGCCATAGAAACTGCATCGGCCCAAAAATTCTTAGGAACCTTCATTTGAAATAAAAGTTCCCGAGTTGTCTCAAGTAGGTGCCTATTCTTCCTCTCAAAAATTCCATTTTGAGAGGGTGTATCAATACAAGAAGACTGGTGGAGAATACCATTTTGTCCCATGTATGACTGAAATGATTATGACATATATTCTTTAGCATTGTCACTCCTTATAATACGTACAAAAGAATTGAATTGATTTTTAACTTCAGCACAAAAGGCACAAAATTGGGTAAACACTTCTAAGTGGCTCTTCATAAAATATATCCAAGTCATCCGAGAGAAATCATCCACAAAAGTGACAAAATACTCATGCCCAGTTTTGGAGACGACAGGACATAGTCCCCAAACATCAGAATGAACTAATTCAAAAGTTGACTCAGCTCGCTTATTAATCCTTGGAACAATTGAGGTGCGATGATATTTTTCAAATCGACATGACTCACATTCCAATGAAGGAATATTCTGAAACTGAAGACAAAACTTCTTCAACAAGTGTAGAGAAGGATGTCCCAATCGACAATGTGCTTCAAATAGGAACACCACACTACAGTAGAAAACAAGCCGAGGCTCTCAATCATCAAGGATGTAGAGATCATCAGGTACATATCCTTTACCAATAACTTGATTTGTCGTAAGATCACAAAACAAAAAATAATCTGAAAAGAACAAGATATAACAATTTAAATCTCTAGTAACTTTGCTAACAGAAATCAAATTAAAGGTCAACTTTGGTAAACTTAACACTGTTGACAGGGTAACGGAGGAGGTTGCTTTAGCAGTCCTAGATCCAACAATATTGCAAGTTGAACCATCAGCTACAGTAACTGGTGATGGTGCATTATGTAGTTGAAAGCTAGAAAAATATTAGAGTTACCTGTCATATGATTTGTGGCACTTGAGTTAATCACCCATTTATTTGAAGAAGTAAAAAGGCATGTCTTATCTGACTCCAAAAAAGCATTCGCTGAAGTGGGTCCCATTAGTTTTTTTTTGTTGAGCAAATTTCTCCACAGGTAACCCAATCACAGAGGGGCCAAGTCAATGTTCAGCAAACCTTCAACATCAGAACTTGAATTAAATAGAATAAAATTGAAAATTTTCCAACAGATAGTGTAGCTTAGAGTCACGGATGTGAATCAGTAAACTAACAAAGAACAATGAAGCCAAGGATGACCACCACAAGCAACCCACTGATCCAACAACAATGAGCAGCCACAGAAGCACAAAAGATGAACACCAAAGTGAATTTGCAGGAGTGAAACTGATAAGGCAACGCCAAAAGTGAAACACACGATCAGTTCTGCCAAGTCACGTGCTAAAGCGTGAGAGATGGTGGTGGTGCGTTTGACATACTAGCTGCCCACCCTAAAGCTGGTGAAGGTTCTCTAAGCTGAATATACTATTCTACTTCCTCCTATGGTAGTGGTGAGACAAAATAGTCACTCCGTAGATGCGACCCAAATGATAAGTTCAAATCACAAGGGAAGAGTTCCCAATTCTCAATTTCTGAATATGAATCGAGCCTATAAGCTCTGATACCATGTACTCAGATGGAAGAAGAAGTTGTATCATTCTAATAGAAAAGCAATGTATAAGTACAATAGATTGTTTGCTAACTTAGGAAAGAAATAAACTAACTGAAGAAAGAAATAAAAGATGATTCCTACAAATCTACTACCTAAATAAGGCTATGTACATTACTATGAATTAAGTCTATATTCATTCTATAACAGTCATCTTCTTCTGAACAATCATTCTTGGCACTACTTGTCCTTTTTGCAAAACTTAAGATTGTGACCACCAACTTGTAGGCCAAATAGAAAAGACCATCACCAAGCATCATGGCAATTGCAATAAATACTTTGTACCCTTGGATACCATGAAGACTTGTTGGGGATAAGTGGGCAGAGTACCAGTCCCCTTTCTTTGTCTCAATCATTGGCCACATGATACCCCATGATAGTATAGAGCCAACTAACAATGATATGTTGACCGTGTAGGGGCAAAGCATACCAACTCCAACATAGGTGGACGAGAAATCAAAATAGAACCTTTTGGCATAGGCTTTGGAACCAAATAAAGCCAGGCTACCAAATTTGCAGCACGCACAAATAAATTGATTGAGACAGATGCCTAGGGATAAACTTCAATGGCTTATTCCTGAGTCTTGGATCACCAAGTATGAGGAGTTGAGACACCATCCTCAACCTCTCTTACATGATGAAGCATGCACTGAAGAAGCTCATGATAACACACATCTCACAGAGTCCAATCAATTTACCAATATAGTTCTATTAGTCCACATGCCTGAAGTACCTATAAATCATTTAGATGATATAGACCCAGACACTGTTTCTTGGTTGCTCAGTTCTACCAGGACTGACCAGGATTGGATACAACAGTTTGACCATGATGGATGTGCTGCAAACTGGTTCCATGATAGATGTACCCCATGGAACCTCGACTGTGACTGTCAAGGATGTCAAGAAGAAGAAGCAAGTGATGATGACACTCCATCACGGAGCAGAAGAGGAGGAAGAAGTGAAAGGGAACTCAAGAAAAAATACGATGAAGGAGGTCCATCCGTTGGTTCTCTGAGTCGTCCGGGCAAATACGAATTCCTAGTTTTATATACACCTCAAAACCTTTCCACCTCAACTACTCCACCCAAACTTGACACCACCACAAAAGAGCCTTTGCCACCACTGTCCATGATATCCCCCACAAGCTCCAGTCACAAAAGTAACATTTCCTCACATAAATTGATTGAAAAAGATAACCTAAGTCAAGTTCCAGATGTGCCACAAAAAGTTATCCATCACCCAGGAGAAACCAGACCAAAAATCCATAGGGAGGACAAGCTTCACGGCAAGTCAGCAGATTACATCATAAACAACTAAATGTTGTCGAAAGAATATCACTCCATCCACAGTATTGCTCAAGCTAAAACCTAGCCTAGGAGCAATATCAGGATGGTAGACACATCTTGTCAAAATGCTCATCTTATTCAAGCACCGCAACAACGACTACATATCATCCCGCTTGAAAAGTGTCCGACAGGAGAGAAATTTTTCCAGTTCTTTGACCAGCAACGGAAGGAAATGGACTCCACTCATGATCAGATCCTACAGCTGAGATACAGCTTTGAACAAAAGGAGGAGACCACCTCTCTCTCTTAGAGTACCTCAATTCAGCTGGACCCAACATACTCCTTACTCAATCCCGACATTTCATTCTCCATTTTCCAATCTAAACCAAAGTTATCTACACCAGTCACTCAGGACAAAAAGGATGGAAATGAGTTCGACATAGCAAAACTTGTCTAAGAAAGAAAGGATGCACTTGCTGCCCAAAAGGAAGTCGAAGCAGATCGCAAGCGATCCCAACGGAGGAAGGATTCCTGTAAGAATCCGAAAGGAGTCACACGACAGTATATGCCATATACAGTCTCATGGCGGAAGGGACTTAACACCACATATCAGGAGCTACATCGAGAAAACTATACACTAAACAGCAACTTGATCACCCCGGATCAAACCATACCACAAATGTGTAGCCTAGAACAAAAGCTTACCAATGGAACCATTCCTCCACGACAAGACGATGATACTAACAAAGAGGATGCTTCATCAGACAAAGAAGAGTTCTATGATACAGTGGAACAACTCAGTGATTCATCCAGCAATAGCTTTAGAAATGCTACATGGCATAACAATGCAGGCACAATTCTTGATCCCAACAAAGCATGCAGCCAAACCACATCACCTGGTGAAACTTCCCAACTCTGCGAACGCCATACTCGATGGAAGAGATGGAAACAAAGGCGTAAACAGAATAGGAGACTCGAACAATCTCTCACGACACCAGAGGATGAATCATACACAGCCAGCCAACCTAGGTGTTCCAAAAAGAAGGTCTATAAATGCAAAATCTCCTAGAAAACTATGTATCTCACCAGAGATTGCCCCTACTCAAGAAAGGCATAAAGGACCGCATAGCTATTAGTATATGCAACTACTACTAGCAGCGATGGCCATAGAGAAGATGATGATAGTACCCAACCGGAAGATGCCGCATTCCAAACATCTCGACCCGATGAAGTCAACATCATCTCCAATTCTGAAACGCCCCATGTTTAATTAGCGATATACCCATATAACTGGACTAAACCTATCCAAGTTATTGCCTTTCATGGACACATGAGCAGCAACATCGATGCTCAATCCCAACATCCTTTCTAAGGAGCAGTGGTCCCGCACTCGAAACACTTCAACACTGCCTCTAAGGGAGTCTTGACTGCTAAAGCTATCACCAAAGACCCAATTATGATTGAGTTCTTCCCAGAAGTACAGTTCTGAAGCAGAATACTTAGATCTGTCGTCCCAAGGATTGGTCTTATCATAGGGTTCGACATCTACAAGCAGTTCAGTGATCGACTCAAGGTTCAAACAGAGGGCATAGCCTTTAAGGATAAATTCAAGCCATATACAACTGTCATAAGGCTATTTCCTATCATGGAAGAAGAGCAGATGAAGGATGTTGAACGTCATCTCATAGAAGAATCATGTGTCGATTCCCATAAGGAGTTTATGAAGAAGCGTGCCAAACCATTGTGGTTGAATGAAGAATTCGTCATCAGACTCCCTTTCAAGAAGAATGAGAACATCAATCCAACAAAGGTTAGGCATGAACCCGGAACATCTCCAACTTGCCAAGAAGGAATATGAAGAATTACTAGAATTTGGTCTTATAGAACCATCAGATTCACAGTGGGCTTATGAGGCATTTTATGTAACAAGCGAATCGAACAGACAAGAGGAAAGCTTCAACTAGTCATCAACTATCAACCTCTCAGCCACTTCCTACTAGATGGTAAGTTCTCGATCCCGAAGAAGCTGACCCTATTCTCATAACTAGCCAAAGCCACCTACTTCTCCAAGTTTGATCTCAAGTCTGGCTTTTGGAAACTGGATATACACCCTGAGGATAAGTCCAAGACTGGCTTCTACATACTTGACCACTATTATCAGTGGAAGGTCATGTCGTTTGGGCTCAAACCAGCACCCTCACTTTTCCAAAAGGCCATGATCTGAATCTTCCATCCCATCCTCCACACATCACTGGTCTATATCGATGATATATTACTATTCAATGATACTTTCGAGGAACACTATATTCTTCTCTGCCAATTCTATGAACTAGTGAAGAAGTATGGCATTATGCTCTCTGCGAAGAAGATGATTCTTATGAAGGATGAGATAGACTTCTTAGGAAAGCATTTTTCTCATGGAGCATACCACCCAGGGCCACATATCTTCCAAGAATTGCTCAAATTTCGTGATGTCAACATGACGATCAAGCAACTCTAATAGTTCCTAGGTGAGATTAATTACGTCCGAGACTTCATTCCTAATGTCTCAATGTATATTACTCCACTCACCAAGATGTTGAAGAAGAACTCCAATCTGGGGAAAGGACCAAGATTATGCAGTACGCATATCAAGGACATATACAAGAGGGTTGAGACCCTTAATCTCTCAGATGGCTTGAAGATCTTACAGATGGATGCGAGCAATGAATATTGAAGTGTTATCCTCTTAGAGGAAAAAGAATGGCAATCATAAATCCGTTATGCCAGTGGGAGATTCAAGGATGCAGAACAACACTATTATTTCACCTTTAAAGAAATTATTGTCATTAAAAATGGCACAGAAGTTCAACTTCTTTTTGATCCATATAGAATTTCTTATTGAAATGGACATGAAAGCCTTTCCAAAGATGATTCAGTTAAATCCAAAGATCATTCCCAATTCCCGGATCCTTCGATCAGCACAGTGGTCCTCTCCTTACAAATTCTAGGTAAAGCACCTCAAAGGAAAGGATAATATCATGACAGCTTCCTGTCCCGACTAGAGACATTTTTAATGAGGTTAACTGCTAGGTCAAACAAAAGTCAGGAAACACCAAAAATAAACCATACGAGCATAAGGCTGAAATCACAGACATGGAATCACAATGTTACAGGACCTACGAGCAATAACAAGGTATTTCACTCGATCACTGAGAAATGGTCTTGAGAACAGAGAGTTGAGCAAAAAAAAACATGCTATTGATTGATGGATGAAAGACGGATACTCACGCCCACTGGCAACACCTTCAACCTCTGCATAGTCCGATGCTATCCAATGACATGTGCAAGTTTCACCATTCCAAAATTACCACCTCCACCAAAAGTTACCACTTACCCAAATTATCCACCAAAATTACCTCAGCTTCCTTACCATGTTAACCCCAAACCTTTATCACCAAGTTAGTCACTCCTTTGCCACCAAGCGTACCCAAAATTTGTCACCAAATTAGCCGTAATCCTTTGCCACCAAGCTTACCCAAACTTTTTCACCCAGTCAGCCGTAATCCTTTGCCACCAAACCTACCACAAACTTTGTCCACAAGTCAGCCGCAATTCTTCATCACCAAGCATCCACACCAGCAGCTTACCCACCTGCTTGAAAGCCGCCTACAAGTAGCTTGTGCACTTACTTGCATGCTGCCAACAAATAGCTTACCCACCAGCTTTCTAGATGTCTACAAGTAGCTTACGCACTTGCTTGCAGCCGCCTACAAGTTGCTGACTCACCAGCTTACATGTGTTGTCAATGCCAACATCATGATTTTTATTTGTATTTTGTTTTAGTAGGCTCCGTTCACATGTAAAGTGGGGCTCAGTTTGAATAAATTAGATAAAGATAGTTTGTCTTGATAAGACTTACTATTTTTAGAATAAGGAAGGCCCATTCATTCTTAAAATGGAGTGCCATGATATCTTTTTATTTTATAGTCAGTTTGTAAGGCCAACCTTCTCCTATAAAAGGAAGGCCAAGTCTTAAGTTAGAGACATCTTATCTTAGACCCAACAGAAAATCATAGAAAGCTTAAGACAAGTCCTTGGTCTAGAGTCTAGAGTCTAAGAGAGATATCCTTAGGAAATTCTCTCAAAGTTACTATACTTTTGTAAATACACTTTCTGTCTCAATAATATGATTGTTGGCTAAACTTTCTCTTGTTCTTCTCTCTTGGGGGGTGGGGAGAGGGGAGATAGGCTGCTCGGTCCCGTAGTCTGAAAGGAGCAGGGAGGGCTCTAAGGTGACACTCTGGCGAGCTCTGCTCGTCGGGAAACTGATGACTCAGTAGGTTACACAACATCAACTAGGCACTACTACAATAGTTAATGTTTGCCTTTATGCCGCTAGTTGTGTATACAATAGCCTCTGGAAATAGAACCAAGCCAGGTAAACCGGTATGGCCAGAAAGAGACTTGAGTTGGGCTAATTGAAAAGGCGCTATAGGCCAGGGAGAGCCGCTCAAAGCCCATGTGGAAAGCCTAGAAAAATTAAAAAAACTACCGTGTGGTTTACTGCTTGGTCGGTAAGGTTGCTATTGTGCTCAAAAACCCAGCGGACTTGGGATGGCATGCCACATATTATGGACGAGAACGCTGAAAATGTTGTGGTAGTGGTGCCTCAGGTGATCTTGCATGGCATATGGTCCCACACCGCCTGTAACCTGTCTGGGCCGCCGAGGTCCCGATCCGGCCGGTCCTGTCCGTGGTGTCCGCCTAACCCCCCGCTCGCCTCCTCGCCACCCTACATGGTATCAGATCCAACCCCGACGATGCGAACAACGAACCAACTTGTTTCTTGGCAAGCTTAGCTCCTTTAGGGTGTGGAAGTAGTTGATGAGGTATGCAGTTGTGGTTTCACTTGGATAAGTCAACTTGTACTTCATTATCATCATCTTTCTTAGTGCGACAATCGAGAATAGACCAGCAAAGTTAACAACAAGAAGATAAGGAAGCATCCAAGTAATAGCAAGGTTCTTAGTTATTGGTATATTTCTTGCATCTGCCTGAGATGCAATGAATGGACTCATTCCCAACATATAACTTGCCGTCCAACTGCTAAAAGCAATGCCAGAAGAAGCAACAACACATGTCTGTATGGCGGTGTTCTCCTGCCTAGTAAAAGGTTGTTTCAACTTGCCAAACTTGTCAATGAGAAGGGTCCATGATCTAATCCCCGCGAACCCCAATGGTCCTGCTGCGACATTGAGAGAAGGGATAACACCAATAGTGAGATTGAGTTTGCAAACAATGAAGTTGAAGACGATGCTGAGGATCAATCCAGTCACCATTGTCCTCAACGTAATTTCTTTGTTCCATGGGGGAACATATTCGTCCTTGAATGCATTCTCTGTTGATGCCACTCCACATTCTTCATCATTCACCATTATTAATTAATTATACTTGCACATACAAACAAAGTGAAAAGTTTCGTTTATTTATAGTAATGGTAAGGGGGAAGGGTGAATCCCAAAAGAAATTGAAGTAGGATTCCTAATGTGACATAGAATGGGAAAAACAATCAAAACTTTTTTCTTTTGTATCTAAATTAAATACATGATTTTTTTCACACGAAATGGGAAAAACTGTAATTACTTCTCACTTTTGTGATTAATTTAAGTATTCTTATAATTGATTGAGATTCTTATAACATTTAACTTTATTTAATTAATAATTTTCAACACTTAAATATTGATAAATGACAATATTAAAGTACCCGAGAATTTAATTCGTTATATCGAATTAGTAACATGCTTTTTATATGAAAAAAAGATTTTTAAAAAATACCAAGAATATTATTTTCAGAATAGTTATACCACAAATATAATTATTTTTTGGTACTATCCTGTATATTTTGCTATGATTGAGGTTGATAGAGAATAAGAGTTAAAACCTTTTATATATTTTTTGTTTTGTATCTAAACATAGTACATGAAATGGGAAAAACTGTAGAGTTCTACGTATGCAAAAAGGTGCGGCTGATCAAGTGTACTACTTGTGTGCGCCCTAAGTTACACTTCCCTGTATAAGTCGAACTCATCATGTAGGGAAACTTTATAAAAATAAACTTTTCATAATTAGCAACAGTCTTTTTGTAGGCTTAAATGTAACACCCAAAATATATCGGCAAGAAAGATATTTAGATTCCATAGAATAGTGATTTTTACGGACACTATCTACCACACCTAGAGTAAACACGGACCACAGATGTGCTTGTGAAGTCAGACTCCTAAAATTGATTTCTAAGCTTGATTTTCACAGGTTATTATTCTATGGCTTGTAAAAAATTTTACGGATCATAGATGACCTCGTGAAAGTCAATTCATGAAGTCCCAAAGTCTCACTATTTTTTTCAAGGATTGTTCGACAACTCATAGATGGTTCTACTAACTCTACTTCAATCATAATTTTTACTACAAAATTTTTTTTCAATAAGGCTGTATGTGCGTGTGGTATGCATGCGCTCGCATCAAGTATTCATATTTTGCTCATGTCATCATATATGTATGAATCATGTTTTTCCCATTAATGAAATTTGTTGAGTTAATTTAATGTGATGACTTTCAAAAAAAGGAGAAAAAAGACATAAAGTCACGACTGATGTTATTTTAAATTTTTAAAAAGGCATCTTAATTTTGAGGGCGTCCCATTACCACCTAAACAATTTTAAACTATTGTTATTATATCATTTTTTTGTCTACCTGGCATAGAGAGTGTATGCACTCTCTTTAAGGAGCGTGAAAAACTTAAAATAATGATATAACTTTTTCCTTATAAATATTTTGTTATAACATATGTTTTCTTGTTTTACTTATTATTTTAACTTTTTATCTTTATTATTTTTTCATTTTTTTTCCTCCTTCTTCTGCAAAAATACATTGTCATCTCCATCGAAACTCCTCACTTTTAATATCACCAGTTTTATCACAACTCCACCCTTTCTTCTTGTACTATTATTAGTTTAACTCTCTTCAATTTTAAAACTTCATATAAGTACTTTTTTATATTTCAAACAATTTGAATAAACCCATTAGATTTTAAGAGGATTATGTTGTATCATTTAGCTTTTTTATTTGAGTTTAAAGTAAACTTCTTCTAAAGTTTGAGGAATTCATTGATTCTTTCAAAATTATTCTTTCTAATTTTGAAGTTTGCCTAAGAACATAATTAGTTTTGTCGTCAATAACTCAACAAAGTCTTGAAAATAGTATGATTTTAAAACAAAAATTATTGAGTAAAAAGAAAGTTGATTGAAGAAGAAGAAAAAAAGAAAGAAAGTGGGGGTGGCTCAGTTCGACGGGATAGGGGTGAGGGTGGACTAAATAAAAAGAAAAAAAAGAATGAAATTGAGGGGGCGGGGGGCTGCTTAGCTCGAGAGAAAAAGAAAAAAAAAATAAAATAAAAATATTATAATTTAAACTAATTTATATGTGTCAAGTATTGAATGTTGTGTGACACCACTTACTTTCTAAAATTTAGGATTGGTCAAAAAATGATATAATGTCGTTGGTAATTGTTTGGGAGGGTTATAGGAAGCCCGCATATATACAGTTAAAGTACATTTTTGAGAATTTGAGATAACTTCAAATTTCACTTATGCCTTTTCTCTAGAAAAAAAATAGACTTTCTTTTGACAAGACAATGACAAGATTCAAATCACTTTTTCATCATATTTAAAATAAATCTGCTCCTCAATTTTAAGATGTCTTTTTACCGTGAAAAATGCTTAAAAAAAAAAGAACTTTCTTTTGACATCATTATTATTAATAAATTTATCATCAATGCTGACGGCAAATTTTGTTGTTGAGAGTATTGTAAGTAAATAATTAATTATACTACTTATCTACGTTAGAATAGAAATAAGAATAAGAATAATATATACAATCCTACTTAGAATACGATTACAAATAGTAATAGTATATGAGATCCTACTTGGAAAAGGATTGTATTGCAGTATCCTAGTTGGAAAAGGAGCCTAATATAGTATCTATAAATAGGGTCTCAATG